>JAUKPT010000589.1:5810-19017 GCA_032273505.1 Nanomia bijuga
TTGGGAAGTATTGAAATCCTATCAATAAAAGTTGAAGATTAATTTCGAAATTGGAGCTGAAATCCAGAAATTGATGTGTAAACATCATTATGTAGATAGAAAGACAGATGAGGGATTGTATTGACTGGAACAGGATATGGATACCAATGCTTCTTTGAACATATGTGGCGTTTCCATCGATCCTCTATATGGTGTTAGTTTTGGTTTTCGTACGGGTGGATATGCCTTAGGTTTTTGTACTTCAATATGCGCTGCAAACAAGTCGTTTATCTAAAAACAACGTGCCATCTGTAGTTTCTCTGTATTACGTGGACAATTATGAATTTATCCATTTGATACCCCTTTTTGCAGAATGAGTTTTAGAAGTCAAATACTTTTGCAAATGATATTAATCAGTCATAGAAATATGCTCTTCTAAAAAAACTACATTCCTCGAAAATCCGCGGAATCCCAACTTTAAATCTCCAAAAAAAGCCCAACCGAGATAAATACTTCACACAGCTATTCGAGGATGACTCAGATTGAATTATTGTGACAGAAAGCCTCAAAAGAAAGAGATGACCGATCAAATTCGCCTGCGTTTCAATGCAGAGAGATCTTATTTAATTACAAAACAACCCTCGTCGAACAATTATCCCGCTCTTCATTTATCCTCTTATAAATAATTTAGTATGATCTCTTTTTACCAAATTGTGCAAACTTTCTAAAAGGACAATGCTCCACTAGCATGGCATATAGTTTGTTTAGGATTATCATGTCTGTATTTCCGCTTGACCAGTACAGAATTTCCGCTTCAACAATTCATTATAAAGTAACCGTTTCCGAATACCATTACTAATACACCTCTGTGTCCACAACTTTCTTCATTAATTGTATGCACCGCAACCTATGTAACAATTTCTAAATTAACTACTTCAGCTCTTTCCACTGTTTTTATGTCACTCTGTTGAAAATTGAGGGATCAGTTTAATGTGGCCTTAATTACTTTTTTCTGTTTTGCTGCAAGTAAACCTTTATAATGCCTAAGGTGTTCTTTTACTTGTCATTAATCTTTACTCTTAATTAGTTAAGTAATGATGCCCCTTACCACTCATTATGGTGATGGATCACCTTTAGTGCAATTTCGAAACAACACTTTACTACTGCTAATAGCCTCAGACGACCACGCGGTGGTCTGCGTTTGAATAGCGACTACACTCGTGCTCAATCTTCCCTGTTTTTTTTCTAGATAAATGGGGGGGGGGGGTAGTCAACTGGTTCGTGAAAAACTATTGGCATTGTCTCGCTTATTTATGTAACGATTTGTGCGTTTTTCCTGGTAGATCATATCAAGGATTATAAGTCTCACCACAATTGCATTATTTTTAAAGATTTGGCGTCATTACGAAAAAGTGCTGACAGTCAGCAAAATATTGAACCAAGGGATACTTTTTTAATTTTTCCTAAATAAAAAAACTATGCCGAGTTTCAACTCAATTGCTTCATTTTTAAGGATTTTAGAGAGAAGGCGGAATCCCCCCAGACTTATAGCGCTCAAAAATGCCCAGCGCAAGCCTTTCAAATATATAAGAGAAGGAAAAAAATGACTCGAAAATTGGTTTGAATTAAGATTTCGAGAGTGTTACACTTTTTGAGATCGAAAAAACATCTATGAATGTCGGTCTACATTAAAGTTTTACTTTGCGCATTTAGAAAGTCCAACTGTAACGATTGGGTTGCAAAGTTTCCTTGTGGTGATGGCGTGATGTTTCTGACGATATTCCTGCATTAATTGGCTTTATCATGCCATTTTGTTTAAAGTAAAACTAAACATTGTCAAGATTGTAACTTTGTTATGCCTTAATGATGAATAGTAATACATCTTAAAGAACTATTATCTGTTATTATCCGAGGATTACAATTAGCAAAATCCCCAATGTGTTATATAGGGAGATTCAGGTGCTTTCCGGATAATCTTTCCGAATTAAAAATGTGTTTAGAGGATTTAAGAAAATAAACATTTCTTTCTTATTTTGAAAAATAGGATGTATGTTCGGGATTAAGGAGTAAAATAATAAGATCAGGATAAATGTTACATAAATTCTCATATAATATAATATACTTTACCATCAACACACATGTTGCTAGCATAAAGCCCATTTTCTAATTACCCTATTAACCCGGAAAGATCAATTTTGCCATGTATGGGGTATGAGTCAATTATCCTGCCTTGTAAGTATCGGGAGTAATAGCTATTAAATTTGACCTCCTGTTTGAGCCATGTACAAACAATACTCTGTCCTTCGAACATCATAAGTTTTAGGCCTCAGTGCCACGTGGAAAAAGGTTTTAAAGCTTTTTGCTATGTTCATCCACTTGAATCGTAGGAATGTGAACTGATTGCGCACGCTTAGATTACAAAACAACCGCGAACTGTATGTTTCTTTGACTCAAACAAAACTCTAAATAAATCATTCAGTCATTGCCCGGTTAACTGTAAACCAATCGATAAATCGATAAAAAACGAAGCAGGGATGAAAGCTCTTCTTATATTTTTTTACAAAACAAAAATCTCTTGTTGAATTTTAAGAAGAAAAAAAATTAAACTCACAAATTTTCAATCGTTCTTCGTCTTTAACTTCGTTAACAAACAAAGCGCTACCATATCAAAACTTTAATTAGTGTAAGTAAGTTATGAAACATTCAAAAAAGTACTTAACCAATTCCTTTTGAATGGTATTTTACAACTTTTTTACAGTATTTATTTATGTTTTTCCATCGATTCGCATTTGCATCTTTCACTTTGACATATAAGTTTGTTTTGGTTTGACGTTCGATGTTTTTTATCGACGAAAGAAAACATTCTATTTTTCCAAAACTTTCCGAGGGGGGCGAGGGGGATTTGATCTGCATTTTGTAAATTTTTGTGCTGAAACGAAAGAATCCTATGCGATATTAATGAAGCTACAGGAAAAACTAAATTAGCCATTTTTTAGTAAATGTTACGAACTTTTGAACAAAAAAGAAATTAACTTATTTTTCCTCTCCTTCTTTCGGCAGGGTAGGCTAGAAAAAGGGTCACTTTTTGACTAGAAAAGTGACTGTTACAAAAAAATTAGATTTTTTCTAGCCCCAAGGCATATGCACAAAGTTTCTTGATGATATTAGGGTCAAGAAAATGTCTGGTTCAAAAAAATCTTAACGTAGCCTCAAACGGGTATCGGATCCCCGTATTTGTCCGAGATTTGCCCATAATAGCCCCTGGAAGCTTGCAAAAAAGCTTTAAAAAACTTTTTTCCACGTTACATTAGAATCAGCACAAATATCAATTGGAGTGTGGTGCTGAAATTGTTACTCTGGAGGTCTGTTGGATCAATTCATGCAATTGGAGAGAAATTCGATAGTCGTTTGATATCTGCCAAAACATAGTAACTACGGTCATAACCACATTTTGAACTGTTTTCTCAAAGATTGTCATCGATTTATATATTGTTTGCATATGCATATCGCTTGCTGAAGTATGCATACTTAATTATAAAACCAATACAATATAACAACAATGACGCTTTTATTGCGCATAGAATAAGAATTCGCAACTTTGAAGTTTATGTTTTATGTATGAATATTTATGTAACTTCTGTTAATATTATCATTGCAAAGTATGTGGCACCCCTTACTTTTATGCAAAAGAGTTCGCCATTAGAAGATTGAGCCGTGGCATCGGCACCCTTTTAATTAACCAACCTATAAATTTCATTCTTGATGTTTCTGGTACTTCCATTATAAATAATAAATAGGTAAATAGGTAAATAGGTAAATAGAGTTGAGATTTTGAAAATTTGGACATTTTTGGTCGTTCTTCTTTTTTCACTCGCTGAGTCGTACTTGTGTCATCATTTCACGAGTATGCCGAAATGTCTACAAATAAACAAAATGTATTTTGCAAAGGTACCAACAAGAACCGCTCTTTAAAGCTAGAAGGAGACTTCGTCAGTTTTTCAGCAATTCGATTATGACTTTCATAGACTTGAGGCTAACCTTGGTTGATTTCTAAATACCATATCTATGTAAACACTTACAAAGCAATCGGGACAAACATCTCATTCCCTCTGTGCTTTATTCAAGGTTAGGTCAAATGTTATCGAAATACTATGGCCTAGAGAAAATCTTTTTCACCCTAAAATTCTATTTGATTGTGCCCCATTTCAGGAATTCTGGATTGATAGCTGACAATCATTGGAAAGATCAAATTTGCTACTACTGATTAAAATCAAAAAGGTTTTGATATTAAAACTGTGACAAAGAACAAACAGATAAACAAACAATTGAAGGAGTTTTACGGAAAACCTCCTTTTTTATTGCCACCTTGTGAACCTAAAAACAACAAGAACACAAATATTGAACTGTATCCCATAACATCGTCCGAAAGAAGAGTACTGTTTCCTATCTATCATTGTTGTTTTTCCGTTTTTTTCGAGTGTTCCCATCAGCTTGTGTCGATATGAACCCACACCGACTATCACTGTCTTGTTTTTTCCTTGAAATACCCTTTGAAGAAAAAACAGTACTAAATTATTACAGACCCAAGTCGATAAACAAAAGGCTAAAGTTTGTTTTAAAAATATGATTTGTTTTCGTATATTCTTTTCATATAACTAGTTGGAGCTGGTGGGAAAAAGGACTAAAATCAATTAACCATGTGGGACTGTGACTATAATAATATATTTAAGTACGGCCATGCTGTGCCAAATTTTCCTTTTTATTATTGAACGATTTGATCTGGATCTGGATCGATGATGGATTTTGTCGTTGATGCTGGATTGTATTAGTTGATTTATTTGTTTACAAACTACATGACCTCTCCTAAATAGAACCGTAAATAATGATGAGTTTCAACGGAAATATTAATTTAAAACCCACCCTTTGACAGGGATATCATTTGCATGACGGTAAACACTTGAAGATTGTGCGTGCATATTTCATACATTATAGGTAGTTTGCGCTCCTTTTGTTACAAGGTTTCCGCCCGTGATCTTATCGGAGAATTAATCAGCACTTCAGAAGTAAAAGTATAAAGATAAGCGCTGACAGAGAAACGTTCGATTCATTCAAATAAACTAGTTTGTAGATCATTAAACTTGGATAGAATCGCTGTGCTGCAAGGTTCAATTCGTGCCCCTCTCACCAAATCTTTGTCAACTTTTATATCTTGTACTGTATATCCTTCTCTTGAACTTGGGAGATATTGTGATAAATCAAACTTACCAATTATCTTAAAAAAAACGTACTGCTTTTTCTTTATTTTACAATACCAGGTAATAACATCTTCATATCCGTTTCTGGCTTTTATCCACATTTATACAAAACGATTAGTATATCATAGACGTTTTGTGAAAATCGGATACTAGAATTGCAAACTCTGCAGTTGGGCAATCAATAGTTATGACATCACTAACGCATTTGTTATCATTTTCGATTTCTCTATACTCCTTGATTTTTCTATAATTTCTTTTATAAAATTCTGCATTTGTTATCTAATATGCTATCAATTATGATAATATTAGGTAATTAGTAAAGAAATAGGGTTCATAAAAGTCTTCAATCCACCCGGGTATATTTTGAAAATTGTAATTTCCTTACCGAAGTTGGTGTTACGAAATGTTATTGTATATTGTTCCGTTAGTTATGTCATATTTGATTCGTGCGTATTACATTATTTTCATAACAGTTAATTAAGAGACTAATTTGTTTATTAAATTTTCAATACAACATCAAGTATAAACGAATTGAGTGAACCATCTCTTTATACCTTAGATAGATATACCTTATAATGGATATGAATATGTCAAATCAATTACTCGTCTATTGTTTACCCGGTTGGCTAGTATCAGCATCTGCTTGAAGCTTTTCTCGTTTTATAGATGTCGGTCATTTACCCGAATAGCCCTAACTTCGGATTTGTATCATCTGCACATGGAACAGGATTTTACACGCTGGTAAATAAATACGCATGTTGATTACAGGGATGACTCAATATGATTCTTTTTAATTTTTATAATCTCTTTTAGTATCTATAATATTTTTTTAATCTCTAAAATCTCCTTTAATCTCTATAATCTCCTTTAATCTCTATAATCTCCTTTAATCTCTATAATCTTTTTTAATTTCCATAATCTTTTTTAATCTCTATAATCTTTTTTAATTTCCATAATCTCTTTTAATCTCTATAACCTCCTTTAATCTCTATAATCTCATTTAATTTCTTCAATCTCTTTTTGGACCCTTTTGGTTCCTTATTTATTCAAAACCTAATGAAACCTAAATAACTGCACCGCGAGGGCTCAAATCACGTTTAAGTAACGTGAAGCGTAATATCCATTGGACTCATATATTTTATTTTCATTCTTTAATGTCGATACCTTACCCACTCAGATGTCGTTTTCCGGTTTCATTTTGACAACAAGATCTAGGTCAGCTTAACTTTTCGCAATATTATACCGTACTAACATCAAATGTATTTAAATGAATTTGGTATGTCAAATACATAATATTGCTTTAAGGTTATCATAGAATTAGGTTAAACAAACTAGGGTGTAGTCATAAAAAGATTGGTGTTGGATTGGTTCTACCCATAATATGAGCTCCGTTTGTCCGTCTGTTATTCTGTTCGTCCGTCTGGTTGTCCCGCATTTATCTCAAAAACTGCGCTAAGGATTCTTTATAATCTTTAGCATCATGTTAGGGAGTTATAAGGACACAAAAGTGATTGAGCCAGATTTTTGATATAAAATCTTTTTTTTGAGAAAAATTGATAAGCATAATTTATGCAAAAATAGGATTGTCTTGATATTGTATATTATGTTTAATGCTTTTCATGATTTGGTCATCATATCACTCATTTTTTTGGACGAATGTATCATCACGAAGTTTCTATTAAATGAGCTTCTTCAGTCATTTTTTACATGGTGTTAGACGTTTATTAGGGCACAAAAGTAATCAAGCCAGATTTTTGAAAAAAGATCTGGCTCTTGGAAAAATTGGTCAATGTGTCAAAATTAAGTAAACAAATGTGATGTTTTACTCAACGGTTTTTTTTAACGATTGAGCCTGAGAGGTTAGTCTGAATTTGGTTAATTTCTACATATTCTTCTACTCTGTAAAAGGCTCATCCTCTTTATTGATTGCCTTTATATCATATTTTTGTGGTATTCCCGATCTTCTGAAGCAGTTGGAGAATTTTTGGTTTTGAAACATCGTCCCAGGTCTTCTTTAACATATACATTGCTGATAAAATGGAGAATTTCAGGATCGAATCTTTCCTCTAAAGCTTTAATGAGCTTACGTACAGCCAATGATCAGCCAATGATCTAGTTTTAAGGCTTGAATGATACCTTGATGTTACCAATACCAATTACCAATACAAAGTAAAATAAAAGTGTTATAGTTATAAATAATACGTTCTAGAAAATGTTTTAGTTATAGAGAGAAAATATGTGTAGAGACGAAAAAAATCGTTCGACTTAAGGAGATATTTGAGATATAGAGAGTCGAGTTATTGAGAATTCACTGTAATACCCTTCCATAATAGAACTCAGTTTTTTTAAATCCCTAAAACTCTTGGTACAACTACTTTACGACAATCAGTTTTTGAACCAACAATTTCAAACTATAAATAATCCACAAAAGCCTATTTCAAATGGTTCCTGTTCCTATTACATATTCAAATTTCCGATGCGAACTTTTTAATAGTTGTTCTATACCATCTTTCATTGAGGGATAAACAACAAAAACTGTTTCCCGGTTTGGATTCATCTAAAAACTGGCAACCAGTATCCTTTTTTAGAGAAGGTAAATATTGAAATATTGAAATCCAGTATTAAAGCTGGGTTTCGGATATTGATATATTTTCCGGATTACAAAATACTGGACGATATTACCACATCTGCTTTTGTGTGTCAATATACAACCAATGACCATGCATTAAGATGTTTTATAAACATGCGTCGAGTGTACTTCGAAACTAGATGCTACAAGCAGGGCTGCAAAAAGTCTGTACCGCCTGTACCGGGAAGCAATCAACTCCAATGGGTGATCGTGGAATGGGGTGGTCCATTTTCAAAGTGAAGCTTGACGTTGCTCATAGCTGTAGTACCGGGAACCAATTTTTTTATGCAGCCCTTGCTTCAAGTAATTATCTCATGTCGTCAGTGAACAATGTACCATCGCGAAGCTACGTAATCATTACATAGAACTTAACGTAAATAGACGATTCCACGCAAATTGGCACGCAAATTAATGAAAAATGATTTCTGTTAGAAAAGCGTATAATTTGTTAGTTCAAAATCTTCTTTCTATTGCGAAATCTTTATTTTAACCACTGACGTACTGTTCCAAAACAATAACAATTTGCCAATGACGAATGTTACCCCTAAATGTAGTTACAAAAATTGTACAGATCGTGTACAGCTCTGGTCAAAGTGCCATCTCATTGCTACCATAAGCATTTGTAGGCCATTTTGAAGTGTTTTGTAGTGTTGTAATATCAGTCAAGAAATATTTCCTTGTACATTTTGTCGACAATTTAATGAACTAACACTTTTTTTAAATTTCTTATCTTTCAAATCTCTTGACTTAATGATAAAAAGTAAATTGCTTGGTGCGCTTTTGCAAAGAGAATAAAGCCTTTATAGATATATACTAGGTTTACTTAAAAGGAGATCAAAATTGCCTTTTTTTGTCGTGTTATTTTTTTCGTGAATCAAGGCCTTGCTTATCGCGTAAAGGGCTTGTACAAGCGTGGAAGTGTCCTTAATTTCTCTTGTGAACGTGATTTATCAATGTTACTGCGTGTTTAAAAGGATTTGATATTCGATTTACGTTTGTATGTAAATTAACGAGGGAGGGGGAGGGGGTAGCACAAAGAGGGAGATAAAACAGTCATCTGGAAGTTTACGACAAGGATGATTCAAATTTATTAACTCATTTTTCTTGATACTTGATACTCAAGTTAGGTCTCGAGCAAATAGAAAGGTGACGGATCTGGACTTGTCTAGTCAGGCACGTATTTCAACTGAAGATTATGTAATCAATGGACCAATCCTCACCTTTCCTTCATTGCATGTTTACAAATGTATTGGCTTATTTTCATAACATATCAAATGTAATCGAAATTCTTGTCGTCATTTGGCATGGGTTGATCTTGATCTAAAATATCCTGCTTAAAATCAATCGAAGCGAGGATGAAGCTCATTATATGTTTCATCGGAACATGTTGTTGCTTATTGTTTATATGGCAATGCATTGTTTTCATCTCGTTTCATTATAAATTTAATTAATGAAATATGTAAGTAGGTAAAAATGTTAATGAACCATTTTCTCAATAGGCTTTCTTGAAATAAACCATGGCCATCTCTAGATATGGCCTAATATGTTGCCGTCAGATTTCGAGAACATATAAAATACCAAAGATATATCTTTAAGATTTGGAATAGTTCTTCATTCATACGATTTGAGAACACCATATAAATCTCAATACCAGAAAATGAAAATTGGGGAAAAATTTCCCCACCCCAGTAAAACTGACACCCAAATTAATTCATTTTTTGTAGAAATGTCGATAATCATAAGGTGCCAAAATTGCAAGCCATTTAATTCATGCAATCGCGTTAAAATAAAGAAAGTCTAAAAACATCACGTTTAAAAATTTAAAAAATAAGTTTTTAAATTAGCGTCGTGAGACAACTATTTCTACACGTTGTAAAATGTTAGATGAAATGACTCGTTATACTTATAAAGACGTTTAACGACTTACTTTAATGTTTCTCTATTTAGGCTGTTGATAGGTTTTAATTTGGAGTATTTATTTAATAGTATTTTTAATCTATGAAACATATACAATAAATTATTTTTCATGGCACCATGAATTTGTGACATATTTTGGCGGGGGTAAAACAGCAAATAATCATGAAACGTTGATGATGTATTTTGTTTTGTATTTAAAGTAATTTGATAAAACAATGCATTACTTATAAGCTCAATTAATAAATTTTTTTAATGTACCATACATCAATTAACTGACCTAACATATCACTCTTATTAAAGGGTTCATGCAAAAGATTAATACTTTTACGTTTTTTGTCATTCTCCTGTAGGAAAGAATGTTACCCATAACAAGATAATATTCATAACATCAATTACGCTCATGAATGTATGTGGTGGATATAATAAATGGGTTGGAAAGAGAGTAACAGAACATTTTTGACATTCTCTTTAATCGTCAATAAAAGAAGAAATATTCACTTTCATCTAACCAAATTTTATGAGGAAGTCTTAATATGGTATATATGCGTCAGTCAAATCTTAAACTTTTGTTAGTTAGAAGAGATTTAAATCATGTTTATCGAAATGTGAAATATGCCATTTTTCCCAAAAAATTCATTTTCTGTTTATTGAGATTTAGATGGTGTTCTCAAATCGTATAAAGAACTACTCCAAATATTAAGGATATATCTTTAGTTTCAATGTTCTGGAAGTCTGACGGCAGCATATCATGCCATATCTAGAGATGGCCATGGACCTACGAACTCAGAGGGTAGTGAAGTCTTATCCCGCTACTAACATTCGGTACTCATGTGCACCTCTTTTCTACAAAAATCCTGAAATAATTCAATAAAAAAGATAATCTTCTAACATTGAATCTTCTTCTTTAGATTGTATCTTGTATGATCGTATATATATAAAGTAGTGAAGTAATTAGATAAAATTAGACAACATGTCGTATATCCTGTAAACATTGTTCGTTATGAACGAATATAATGTGATATACAAACACTACCGTGTGTTAAATGTTCTCCTGTCAATTCGTCTCCATACTATTGCAGTTGTGCTGACCAAATTTTATTAGTGAAATCTACTTTTAAATATAGGATGAAAACCCTCCAGGCAACCTTTTCCAAAGGATCAGCTTTTGTTCTATTTCTAAGCCTTGTTTTCCAATCGGAGGAAAACCTTCCAAATAAAGGTTGTAGTCACCGGATAAACTTTGGTGTCACAAACTGTTCTCTTCTATTAGTAGTGATTTAATTGGACGATGTCAATTTCGCAATTTGATATTCATCTGAGAACCAATCTATGTTGGAAGTGCTAAAAAAAACAGAAGAATATTGTGAGTGCAAGATATTGAATAAATTAATACATGAAAAACATTACAGTGGGGGGACGGGTGGGTAACCAATTACAAATGACGTCTGGATAATTTTGCGCAACAACTGACTTAAAATTAACTCTATGGCTCGTTTTACACTGGATAGAACACTAAGGTTCCATGCATTCGGCAATAATTTCATCTTTTATACTATGTTCTCATTAAAAGGAACATTCAGGTTCCATTCACTCAATAATAAATTCATGCTAAAATAGATTATTTTCTTATTCGATTGATTTTTTAATAAGGCGGTAACAACAGATTATAGAGAAAGATATAATTTGAATTTTGGGTGTTCCACCTGGTATAGTGTGTTGGTGTCTATTGAGTTTCCTCTACGAAAACATACTGAAGACACTAAACAGAAATCTACCTTGAGTCAGCCCTTGGAATAATATTTTGGGCAGCTTTTGATAACATATCCCTCTCTCCCCCCCCCCCCCCCACACGAACACATACCCTAGAGTACGAATTTCGAGCTCTTTGATTCGCCCCTATGGCTGTTCCATCATAAGTGCAAACCATTATCCATTAACCATTAAATCATATAGTTTTTACGTCTTTATCTCTGATTCACAGAAATTCGCGAAATTTATTTAAAATGATTCACAACACAAAAATATCGAACGTCAAAAACAGTAAACATGATATTTTTTTATCGTTAAACATGTAACGAAGTTATTACATTGCTAGCACTTTTTAATAGAATTGGCAGGAACTCGGAAACGAAGGAAAAAAAATTCTGAAAATGAGATCTGATCTTTTCACGGCCAGCTTAAAACATTATATGCGGGGTCTGAAAATTCCGCATTCATTTTAATTTCATATGTTGGAAAAAAATACGAACTCTAAGTTAGCTGTTTCTAATTGACATTAAATAAGCGCTGTCAACAAAATTGGGGTTTTAGTTGTTTTAGCCTATTCTCGGTTTTGTGCTTTTCTTAACTGCGTTCGGCAAGTTAACAATATAGTAATTGTCAAGATGTAAATAATCATAAAAACGACTTTTTGTTAGGTAGTATGGCAATTATTGGTTACCTGTAACCCGACCGACTCACCGAAAAAAACTTGGCAGAAACCTTTTTCTTTTTGTTGATCCCTGAAAAGTTTTTTTAGAGGATAGTTTTGTTTATTGTTTTGGTCTGCTCTTTTTAAGAAAGATTTGAATTGTTGTTGTTTGTTCATGGTGTCATCCCAATAAATTCTGTCGTCCCCGATGAATGCAACTGGTTAAAGTATAATTAATACCAATAAAAATAAATTCCTGATCGACCGACCCAACGAGTGCGAGTCGAGTAACAGGTAACCAACATTAGGCTGGCGCAAAATTAGCCTGACCTAAAATTAGGCTGGCGCGAAATTAGCCTGACCTAAAATTAGGCTGGCGCGAAATTCTTTTTTTTTCTTACAGGCCTGGATAAATTTAGGGATTTCTCTATTTCTATTTGTAGGGAAACCTTGCAAGGAACAAAATGCAAAATTTTATAACTGGATACCAATTGCATATCTGCACATCAAATGCAGATATGCACCCTACTGCGTATTATACGAATGGATATGAAAGTACTAATAAAACAAACGTTTTTGACTGGCAAAAACAAGCAATAGATATGCGTGCTCCGGAACAAAGAAATGAGGTATATTTTCTGTCATTCTTTTAAAAAGAATTTTGATTTTTCGGCAAATTATTTCTCGATGTTTAATGTTTTATACTGATATAGTAACTGAGGGTAGTGCTAGAACTGTATGGATGGCAAGTACATATTTTTTGTGGGTACCCCTAGCACTACCCTGAGGCATTTTACCAATGTTTTAAAATGCTAATGACAAATGAAACAAGCAGATTCTGTTTTGACGAAAAACCTTGCGTTCAAAGACCACCTTTAGTAGGTTTTTGCAAGCTAGGGTTCTCCAATTGATTATCATATACTGTCAGATGGATACACGTATGCAGGGCTTCAATTTTGTAAATGGACACTAGGCGAATTTTTTATTACAGTCGGCGAATCCAAAATTTTGATGGAA
>JAUKPT010000590.1:0-19016 GCA_032273505.1 Nanomia bijuga
CCAAGTAATGGTCTTGTTGTCGTTAACATCAAGACATTCTTTTTACCAGATGACTTGGTTTTCACAGTATACGAACAGATAGCAATATCTTTTTTTGTAGATTCATAATGTAATGTTACTGAATGTTCTTCTCGTCCTTTCGCATCTTTCAACTCATCAGGGATTCCAATACGATTGTGCTTCAACGTATCGATCACTGTTATACTTTTTTCCCTAAGCCAATTGGCAATAGGAATGCTTGTATACAGTCTGTCCATTGAAATGTTTCTCCCTGCTAATGGCAGTTTTGATGAGGTATTTGTAACTAACTTCTTGATTGAATTCTCAATTGAATCTATGTAAAAGGGTCCTGATCCATTTACTGGTTTGCCACTGTAGACAATCGAGTTGTATGTATAAGGATACCTAGCATCATTTAAAGACTTAAACAATAAACCATACTTGGCAGGCATCATTGGATTATATTGTTTGAAATTGATTTGATTCCTCATCGGAATAAGGGATTCATCAATTGTAAGATATTCTGATGGCACCATATATTTTAAACAGTTGACATTGAAGTTCTCGAATATACTTCTTATTGCTGCGAATCGATCTGATGGCCAAAGTTGTAAACGTTCTTCATACTCATCAAACATTAAATTTGACAGTAATAACGAAAAACGATTTCTTGACATAGTAGCACCGAAAAGTGGATTTCCTATTATGTCCTTATATAAATGTGCTCTTATATCATTATTTTGCTTCAGTAAGCCACGAAGATAAATCAAACCTATCAACGCATGAATTTCAATCGAATCTGTCCTTCTATGAAAGGATATTTCGTACTCTCTTCTTTGTGGGTTTTATACTTTTCTATAATTACGTCAAGTCTCTTGTTGGTTTTCTCGACAATAATATCAATAATGTTAGTATCAATTATAGCTCCAAAAGCACTTCGTATATCTGATAAATGATCCACATATCTAACAGTACCAGAACCAACAGGTATAACATCGCAAGAACGTTGTCTACCAGTAATACTCGGTGGTTTGGTTGTCCAAGTGATAGTTTCAGTTCTAGCATTAGATTTAGGACCCATGAAACCAATCAGTTCTTCTTCTACTCTATTTCCTTGAGTATCCAATGATATAGTAAGAGCAGAAATAATTATCAGCATTCAAAAGGAATTATCTATATAATTCACAAGACGTTTCCATGTAAGTGTCTTTCGTCTATGTTCGACAGCAGGTTGGATGATGTTAGGCAGTTCAGCTACATCTTCATCATCTTCTTCAGACTCACTACTGTCATTATTAGGTGCTGGTGGTTCTTCAAAACCAAGTATTTCTTCGAGATCATCACTTCCATCTTCATCATCAGATAACCGATATATGATTATCTAGATCAATAGTAGAACAAAACAACAGTGGCAAATACAGCTACAAACGAAGTTCTTACGAATAGTAAAGCAGTATAAAACCACTATATTATCTTTGTTAAACAGTGGAAAGTTTTGATAGAAACTCCTTTCGGCTCGGTGCTATAGGGTGCGAATGAACATTTATGAAAAATGGACTCTATATCATAGGTTAGAGTACACTCACCTGAATCTATTTAAGAGTAGTTATACTCAAAAATAGGTTAGAACGTTTGACCGCAGTGAATGAAAAAATCATGTTACAGAGAACACGAATTGTGTTTGTTAGTGATTGTCTCGATATAACCAATTGGAAACACAGACCAAATCAATTGATTATTTTGGATAACAGAGTCAAAAGTGCGCGTCGTAACTATGTGCTCAAAAAATCGGCGTTCAAAATCGGCACTTTTCAAAAAAAAACCTCTTGGTAGGAGAATTTTTCTCGCACAGATCTTGCCAAATGAGCTCCAGCTGCAAAGCAACTCGCTTCGCTCGCTGCTTTTTGCTTCCGCAAAAAGATCATAGTCCTTAAGATTCTTATTAATAAATTGAAGTGAAACGATTCTATTATTAACATTAGTCCATTTGCTGACGTTTTCTTTAGTAAAAATTTGACCCACAGACCCAGATAAAATTCTATGCTTGCGAGAAGAAAAGACTTTTGTCGGACGCTGCACGTAATTGTAATTGTAATTTTCAACCAATCTTGAAGATTTTGGTTGGTTCACTTGAGAATTCTATCCTGAGTTTTGGTATTAACAAAATATCAAATAATGACATTTTGAAATAAACCAATAAGATTCGCGATGATGTAATTTTCAACCAATCAAACAACAAGTTTATCGAATATTTGTAGACGATCCCTTTACGTCAAAAACTAGAACTTACTTCATATCTGATGAAGATAATAAAACAACCAAATAAAATGACCGAATAAAACAACCAAATAAAATGACCAAATAAAATAACCAAATAAAATGACCAAATAAAACAACAACAAAATGACCGAATAAAATGAAGTCTTCAGTCTTTCTTCTTGCCAGACATCGATACATTTAAATGAACCCGCAACAAGTAAGGAACTGTATGAGATCGTCTACAAATTATAAGGACGTTTAACCGTTTGATTGGTTAAAAATTATACATCATCAACAATGATTGGTTTATTCTAAAATGGCGTAATTTGATGTTTTGTAAAAGTTAAAAATTATGATAGGAATCTTTTAGTGAACCAATCAGATTGTAGATGATGTCATTTCCAACCAATCGCACGGTTAAATTCACCTATAATTTGTAGAGAATCCATAATAGACCCACAGACACTCCTTTGTTTTGAATACAGACAAGACTTTTGTATTCTTATGCCTTGAATGAAAGGAGAAAAAAGCGCAAGATTATAAGATACAGCCACAAGAAAGGTTTTATAGCCACAAGAAAGCGGTTTTGAAATATAGTAATTCATTTTGACATGCTTTTGAAGTTTCCTATTTGTCACTAGAAAACAGTTGTAGAAACTAAAAGCTGATTATATTCGAAATATTTATTTGCGTTTCTCTATTGGGGAAAACATCATCAGTAAGTAGGCTATATTACTGGAAGAGGAATTTTTTGCTTGGAAAACCCAAAAGAAACTAATTCATTAAAAAGTTTCGCCCACAAGTTATTAAAAAAGACATAGAAATATGTTAAAAAAATGATATAAAATGTTGAACAGGACCCGGTTTATTCAAACGTCATTTAGCTTAACTACTGTTTAACACGAGATATTTCTATTGTGATTTGATTACAGGGTTTAGTTTAAAACATGCTTAAAACAACCGAGCCCAAAAGTGTTCCATGACCAAATGCAATGTCATCATTGGCACACTTTGAAGTAAAGAAATCTCAAGTAAATTTGCTATTTCATTGGTTAATACGTCAATAAAATTACAAATTTATCAATAATTTAAAATTTATAGGGCGACACTTCTATGACAATCATACATTCCAAAAAACATTCCATCATTAAATAAGTAACGTAGATTAAAGGGATTATAAAATGATTTATTTACAATGCGATGGTAACTATGGAAATCATCGCAATGGACTATGGGATATGACCGCAATGACATCAAAAGAAAATAAATCACATCCGGTCTCAATAATACTATTGTTGTGTCACCTTTGGGATTATCTACAAATTATAGGTAAAGAAATTATGTTATCAAGAATCTTATTGGTTGATTCTAAAACGTCATCACTTGATGTTTTACTAAAACTGAAAGTGCAAATTTCAATTCTGAAAGAAATCAATCAAAATCTTGATTTAATATTCAATGAGACCCCTTATCGCAATTACTCACACAAAAGCAAAATGCAAACAGATACTTCATAATATAACAAAATAACCACATACCACATGCATATGATCTGAACTCGTTTTACTGCAAACAAAAAACATTTACCTTTGTGAGATTGTCTGCAATCGATCCGTGGTCTGATGTTATCTTTTCAAAAAAACAAAAATAACAGAAAGCTTGGAAAAGAAAATTTCGCTAAAATAAAACCTAAGAACAGAAAATGCAATTATTTTGTATAGTGGTTATAAAAGAGGTTAACTACAAAAACAGAGACAGAATATAGTCACAGGTGCAGGTCTCGTATATACTCAATGCAAGCCTTACTTGGAGTGTATGTGATGCATATATGTAATTGGTACAAGTTGTCCAAGAGCAAGGGATCTACAGTTCTAACGATTACACCCAATGGCTATCCTTTTTCCAAGCCGCCAAAAATTGTCTAGATGGGGGGGGGGTGTCCAATTACCAGAGTCTACTAATCCTAAGGAATCAACATTTTATTCAATCTAAACTATTGATTGGTTGGAAATTACGTCATCAAGTATATTGATTAGTCTATTTTAAAAAGTGATAGTTTCTTATTCTATAAGTATAACGTTTCATATTCAAGCTCGGAGTTGTTACTTCTTCAGCCATTCTTAAGCATAATGGGAAAACCCCAAAACTGATCTCCAAAAAAATAATGCTTATAAAAAACAACAACATGTATTTGCCCATCCAATAGTCTAAGGTTTGAGATGAATCATTTTTCTTATAACCCCTTGTTGCCATTTGATTGGTTAGAAATTATGTTATCAAGAATCTTATTGGTTGATTCTAAAACGTCACCACTTGATGTTTACTAAAACTGAAACTGCGAATTCCGATTCTGAAAGAAATCAATCAATCAACCAATATTCTTATAACCCCTTCCTCTACGAATTCCATCCCCCCACTCATTCCACACGTACCTAAAATCAAAGAACCATAAACACACATGATCAGTGATGGGCAACAGATTGTTTACAAATTGAATAGCAAACAACTTAAATAAGTAAAATATAAAATGATGAATGCTTTTGATTGCATACTTTTTGAACATGTTGTGTGGGAATTTTTGACAATAAAAATCACCATCCCCTCTCTTTCTTCTTAGGCCAAAATAAAATATGTGTGGTTCCGGTTCCGGTCGGTCTGGGTTTTATTTATTTTCATTTTTATTTTATTTTATCCTATCGGCTTAGAAGGAAAAATGTCTTCATAATTTGAATACTTATTAAAGATGGAACGTTAGTCGGACGAATAGATAAGTGTTTACTCACTCAACGTTCCCTTTAACCCCTAACAATCAAGAAAAATCTAAATCTTTGTACACATTTTGACAAGAAAATCGTCAATTATACAATTTTGATCGCGATGAGGAAAATAAATCTTTCGGGTCGGAAATTTTTACACCAAAAAGAAAGGATCAGTCGGGTAACCGAAACCACTTTTTTGGCCTTAGCCAAAATGAGAATTCCTAACCCTATGGTGAATAAATATCAAGAAAAGAAAAGAATAAAAAGAGTCTTCTGATACCTTGTTTCTTTACAAGCTTATAAAAAGATACAACCTCATTCAAAATTACATATTTAACTTAAATCCATTTAAATCAAAGACAATCACAAAGATCCAGCTTAATATTTTTTAAATACTCTTGTTACTGTTATGAAGATAATTAATATAGAATCTGATTGAATTCCATAAGAATATCCCAATTTGCCTCGACAATCAATACTAGGGATGTGTAAGATGGCAGCTAGAAAAAGTTGAGCAAGACAATCTTATCTTTTTTTTAAGTCATAAATTATTTTATTTTTAAAGGAACCAGTGAAAACTGATAGGGAATTGTCGCCAAATTTCGGCTATTTCAGCCGTATAATTGGTTAAAAATTAGATCATAAAGAATGTTTGGTTCAATCTAAAATGTCACTATTTTATCAAATCAAAACTCATGGAAATGAGCCTTAACTTGGCGACAGTCCCAAGAACAAGATAACCATAAATCTGGGATTTACATGAGAAAGCTGAACCTTGGAGGAAAGCAAACAATCCAACTTGCGTCAAGTTGGTAGATATAAATACTTAAGGACAGTCTCAAAGTGACAGCTATCTGATTGGTTCCAAGTGGTGTTATCGAGAATCCCATTGATTGAGTCATAACATCGAGACTGCCCTTCTTAATGTAAGGTTAAACACAACACAAAAAATATATTATGAATATAATATTATAAAATATTGGACCAACTAGTGAAATATTAAAAAGTAACGTTCCTTTTGTTGAAAGGGGTATAGCAATGTGAATTCATGTTTATCATCGATATGCCATTAATTTCTAGATTTTTTGTGTGCCATTTTGGTTGATGCAAAACACAAAAAGTTGAACTCACAATTTTTTCTAAATTGTTAAGAAAATTAGTTCAAAACTACTTAAAGGTAGTAATTTTCCGAAAAACCACAAAGATTTGTTAACCCTGTAAATTTTCAACCATTTATTGGAGAAGAATGAACGATGGGAACCTATGAAATGCAATTTTTTCTTTCGGTTAAAAATCTGTGAAAATTGGCCCAACATACATACACTGAAACATGCCACTCACGTACACAAAAGGTGTATCTTCATATCAAAGTTTTTTTTACTACTGGAACAAAATGCAAAATATTTCTATTCCGCGAAAAAATCATTATTTTGTGTGAAATGAAGTCGATTGAATAAGAAAATTGAATAAGACATTGTTTCAAAAAAAAGAAATTTTTATTGTTACTATTTTTACTGGCGAACTTAGCAAACAGCTCAAGACATTTAAATGCTTACAAAATATTGAATAGAAATTTGATGAAAAAATGCCATTAATTTTTTAATGAAGGTTTTTCAAAATTAAATGATTAGTAAATATCAAAGTTTTTATCGATTTGCAGAAAATTCATAAAAAAGTGCTACTAAATTGCATGTAATTGAATTATCTGAACATGAAAGTCAGAATGTGATTCACAATTTTGAATACAATTCTAAGCTTAACTAAAAATAATTGAAAAAGTAGAAATCAGAATAAATTAAGAGAGGAGTAAGGCTAAATGTATTGTCAACTCAGGTTGAAAATTCTAATGATCATATACTTTTTTTTTTTGGTGGTGGTGGTGGGGTATTAAATCTTTTCAATACTCCCCAATGCACCCCTCATAAAAAATGGAAGCATCCTTAATAGGAGATATATTTTCAAATTTTCATTTTCAGTCTGTTTCTACTGTAAAATGTCGAGTTTCATATAGGTTCATCGAGTGAAAAATGTCCCAATTGACGAAAACAACCCCAACTGATTTATAGATTAAGCTATCCTTTTATTACTTAATAATAAGGAAATACTGTTAACCCGCGGTGAGGAATCCTATATTTTCAATGGTCGACGAGAATGGGGGGGGGGGGTAATTTGACCCCCCTAAAAAAACAGTGTTTCACTAAATGTACCGAGTAAAAAAAACGTATGAAGTATTATCAACACAATTCAAGATATTTTCCAAATTTTTTGTTAAAATTTATTGAAGCAATCGTGAGGTATACAATTATTAGTAAACTCACTTTAGTATAAAGACTAGCGCGAGTGTTTTTTTTAACAAAAGCCTTTTTTCTTAAACTTCCCGATGTTTAATTTTATTGAATTTCATATATGTTATGTAATTTGATATTTCTATCAAATAAAAAAAGATTTTTAATTTTTAATTTCGTAAATCCGAGTTATGAAGGATTTTATATTAAGGGGTAGTTTTACCCCACCCCCATTCCTCACTGTGGGTTAAGATGTTATCAAAATTTTAACAATTTCAACAGTTTCAACCAATACATTTAGTCATTTTCTAATCCCTACAGAATACATCACTAAATTATCAAATAGAAATGAAATAAACTGAAGAGATTGTGGAAAAATATAATTCGATTATTAACGTGCGGCAAAAAAAAAGACGATATACATTGGGAAAAATGTCACAAAATCAAATGTTTAATTGGTTTAAAATTACTACATCATGAAGAACCTGATTGGTTCACTAAATAGAAATACATCAATTACCGAAAATTTCAGTGCGATATCTCGAAATTTATTGATTCAATGGAGTCTTCTTACAGGCCTGTCAGCGTAGCGAGTCAATCGCGATCGCACAACGATCGCGCAAAATTCTTCAGCACGATCTTGAAACCGATCACGCAAGGAACAGAATTTTAACTTTGGATCACATAAAAGAGTGCGCTGTACCATATCATATCATGACCATGTTATAATTGTGTTAGAAGGAAACATATTTTGCATTAAAACAAGACTACCTGATATGGACCCCCGGAAATATTGAGGAGAGAGAGAGGGAGAGAGAGAGGGAGAGAGAGAGAGAGAGAAAGACTTCAGAATTCAGATTCAGCACCCAAAAATTACTGATTTTTTTTTTGAAAATATATAAAAATCGACTTCAGATTCAGCACCAAGAATTTAGTAGTTGGTTGTGTTTGCGGGTTCAGAGATTTTAAAAATCTAAAAAATCTGCCATTTTAACTAGAAAATGACCAAAATTAGCCAAATGTTTGAAAATATCCAAAAACCGACTTCAGATTCGGATTCCGCACCCAAATAATACTAGTTGGTGGTCTTTGCGAATTCAGAGATCGAATTTTAAAAATTTCGAAAAAATCAGCAAATTTTAGCTAAAAATGAAATTTCGAGGTCAATTTACTCAAAATAGCATTTTTTCCTCAAAAATCAGTTTCTCTCAAATCGAAGGTCATATTTAGTACTAACTTCAGGCCGAAAATGAAGAAAATCGTTAAAGCAGTTTTGAGAAAATTGGCAAAGAGTCTGATTTTGAGTTATTTTGACTATAAAACTGCCAAAATAGCAAAAATGACTGCTACTTTTTAGCCATTATAGTGCCCTAAATTCATGTGCGATATCAAAAAAATCATTGGAGCCATTTTTGAGAAAAAAATGTAAACTAACTAACCAGCCGACCAACCAACCAACTACGGCACTGATCCTATAGGACCCTGGTCCGCTAACGAGGGGGTCCAAAAATAAGACAATATAATTTCATGGCAGCACCGATCAGATTTTGAAAAAGAGGCCAACACAAACTTGATCGCGCAAGCCCTGTGCACAATTGTGTAACAGATCACGTGCACAATTCTTACTGACAGGCCTGTTCTTACTTAACACATGGATATATAAGAAGCTGATTTATGGTACCCATTTCTTATGGATGTTATGACAGCAGTTATGAGCATTTGAAAATCCGGACAAAAAATGTCTCTCCGAAAATTAAATTGTTCAAAATCTTTGGTAATTAATCATCAAAATAAGACAATACAAAAAAGGTCAGACAAAGGTTCTTCACAATGGTAATTGTTTACCAAATCAAACGATAAACTTGGCAAAAAAAATATGAAACAGACTGAAATTTCAAATTCATTCACAACAACCTATCATTTATTTCATAATCTAAAATTCACAAATTATTCTATACAACCAGATGATTTAAATTGAGATTGAGAAAAACAAGAAGGGGAGGGTGGCTAGTAAAGAATCTCAAAGTTTACTAATTCTATCAAATATTGTTTTAAAAAAATGAATTCAATTAATATATTAAAAAAGAAAATTGTATGGTTAATAAATCTTCAGTCATGAAGCAATATGAACTTTTTTCAACTTTTGTTATTGCATAGATTTCTGCTATCAGATTTCTGAAAATATGTCATAAGAATTTAAAAGGAAATGATTAAAAAATTCTTTAAAAAAACATTTATTGAAAAAAACACTCTACATGGTTCCAATATATTTTATCTTATTTTGTCATGCTTAAAAAGCATCAAAATTTCAGTTAATGGAATAAACTTTAACTTAACGAATATTGTTCATAAAAAAACATTTAAATACTGCTAATAACTTAAACGTTGTACCCAATGTCCCATATCTATACACTTCTTCATGCTTGCTGGTTAGCCCAAACAAAGTAGCCAAGGACACAATGAAAGGACACAATGAAAAAGATTGCAAAAATTCCATGTGTATCTCGAAAATTCCATCTTCTTGACTAAAAAACTTAAGTTCTGTGGCTTAAATGAGATAACCTCAAATTTTGGGCAGAAAGGCCAGAGGAAACCCATAAGAAACATTTAAGACAATTTTCAAAAAACATAAGAATGTATGATTTTAGACGGAATTGCAAATTATTGTGGGTACAATTTTTTTGTTATTAACAAATATCTTTAGTTGTAAACAAAAAACGAAACTTCACAAGTCATAAACGGTAATAAATAGTCAAGATCATTGATCAAGTTGATTCAGACCTAGAAAAAAATAAATAAATTAATTAATTATTTCCTAAATCAAAATTTGATTTGATGAGTCAACCCCAAAATATGTTCTAATAATGCCCATGAAAGATTGGATTATATTTCTTTAATTGATTTAACATTAATATGATAAAAGCTCATAACTTTTGCATGTATCTTTAACTGGCAGGTTGTTTTAATAAAAGTAATGAAATACAAGTATACAGGTATTCTTTTATACAAGTTAAATGCCTGCACAAATATTATATTTGCAAGATGGAGGGCATAGCAGTAGTAAAAAAGCTATTAAGGGTGTAGGGTGTAGGGAGGGGCAATGTCATACATAGTCTATTTTTGGGCTGACTATAGATTTGGGCTGGTTAAAATTTGAGCCAACTAAATATTTGGACTGGTTAAAATTTGGACTGATTTAAAAACGTTGATATGGTATTTTTGTCTCTGAATAATGAAATTATAATGAAATCATGTCATTATCTTTGAATCAAAATGAACAATAATCGACACACACATTGTTTGGTCGTCATATTACGAAATATACAAATTGGAACTTTAACATCATTACACGTTTTTGTAAAAAGTATTTAAAAAATTCTCTTAAAACACTACTATATGTACGACTACACTAGAACTTGAGACTTCTTGGTCTCAAATAAATATGTCTGCTATATTGTACAAAATTGTATTCAAGGTTTAATAAAAATATATTATTTTCTTAAATAATACCATCAATCAACATCACAACACATCAACAGTGTATATTCCGTCCAAAATCTTGATTTTCTCCCTCCCACCCACCGCTTTTCCCAAGAAGGAATTTCTTATTTTTTGCTGGGTTTTTTTTGGCACAAAAATTTGTTTTCACCTTGACGTGTGTGTGTGTGTGTGTGTGTGTGTGTGTGTGTGTGTGTGTGTGTGTGTGTGTGTGTGTTGTGTGTGGCCAGAATATACACTGTTGACACACTCACACCTAAGATACTTCTCTAAATCTTTAGAAATCAATACGAGCAAAGTTAGAATACATTTTTAATAATGGTCATTTATGAAGGGTAAGGGTCTGATATACTGACTCTAAAATTAGGGTCTGTACACATATATCATGCAAATGTTTTGATTTCTTTCAATTTAAAAAGGTATTTTAGGTATAACTTTCTAACACTACGAAAATCACACTGGCTCTATAAACTAACAAACGAAAGTAAATAATATAAGGCAAGGCTTACTCATCACAACAAATACTTGAACTACAAACGATGCATCTGAATATGCAAAACAAAATGACCTAAAAGAAAAAAAGACAGATTTGTTAATGTATAGGCTGCTTGGTGCTCCTGGCAAAAATCGATGTAGTATTATAATGAACATCTATCTATACCAATCCTCATCTGGCTACCCTAATTTGAAGTATATTTGATCCCAAATAGACTATTTGCAGTTCATTGATTTTCCCGAAGGGTACTACCAGGTCAGGATAAGTTCTGCGGACAAACTGCATGCCCCCCCTGTTGAGTCTGGTTTTGTTCAACAGCATTATTCCAGAAACAAGCCTGCTATAATTCTTTTTGGAACTACATAGCAAATGAATGTTTATTGAAATTGGAACAGACATAAAGACTTAACAAACTTTAACATCGTATTAAAAT
This sequence comes from Nanomia bijuga, assembly GCA_032273505.1. NCBI lineage: Eukaryota > Metazoa > Cnidaria > Hydrozoa > Siphonophorae > Agalmatidae > Nanomia > Nanomia bijuga. The sequence goes on from JAUKPT010000590.1 coordinate 11,731, forward strand.
AAGTATCATCTTTTAAAAAAAAACTAAAAATATTCTCATATGAAAGGAGTTTTTAAATAACAGGCAATAATAGTCACATAATAGACATCAAAAACTGTACTGCATGTAACAGATGAATGTACACAAGTTGGGATTCAATAAGGGATTGGTTATTCTTGAAGTGTTGACAATTTCTGACGACCAAATGGACCTATATCTTGTGTTGTGATGATTTTCAATTTCTAATGTTTAACATTCATCCCTTACATGCAAGGGATTTAAAAACAAATGGTTAATTTAAGGCAACAAAATGTATGACATTTTGTATTAAATTGAGATATTTACATAGTTGGATTAATTTGAACATGACATATGAAAAAACAACAACATAGGGAGCCAAGACAGAATTCAAAACAATCATTCATGGTTACCTAAAAGATTTTTCTATTTTGATAAATTGTGGAATTCGTCAGTCCCCAGGTTAAATAAGATTTCTGCTCTTATAACGATAATTTCTACTAATAGCAAAAGAGTTTCCAAATATTATCAGAACAACCCTGAGCCAAGGAGTGTTAAACACTGTCTAATGTCCTTTAGGATAACAAGTACCCAAAAAAACAAATTTCACAAAAATAGATAAAAACAATGAGGGCTACTCTTCCCCTACTGGTTGTAGCTAGATATTTCAATCCACCATGCTGAACGATTCTTGAAAATCCAGCCACAGTTCCTTACACTAACACTACTTGAAAATGGTAATCATACGAATATTCAAAAGGGAAATTCAAAACACGCTAATTCTGAAAAAAATTAAAAACAATCGACTAAACTAAATGACTTTAAGTTGGGATTGTCTACTTAATTATGCATAACAATTTGCAGTTAGATAAGCTGAAATTTTTTTCATCAATTATCTGATTAGTTAATCAAATTTATGTCGTAAATTTAAGTTTTGTCAAAACTCAATACAAAACCCATCTGATTCTTGATGTAACTTTCAATCAATCAAACAGCAAATTTAAATGCATATTTTGTAGACAACTGGCCCTTAAATTAATTCATTCATACATTATGACAACATATAATCAAAAAAATATTGAAAATAAAGAAATACTTGGAAAAAACTGAATAAATTAAATCAAATATATATAGCAAGAAATGAGCAACAGGAATTTACTACATTAATGTTCATGGTAATTATTTGTTAAGTAGAGGAGCATGAAAAAGATGAATCTCTTGAAAGAAAACTTGAAATGAAAATTCTTAATCCCTCTCACTCAACAAAAATTACCCCTTCATGAAAAATATATCATTGATCAGGATTCGTTTCGTGATTTTTTGCTGCCCAAAATAGGGTGGCCATCCAAAATTAACCATAGAATTTTGTGGATTTTAACAGGCAATTTCCATGAAAAGAAATCACAATAATAAATTAAATTTTCTAAGGATTCATATTCAATATTTTTCACTTGAAGGGAAATAACAAAATGACTCACTAATTAACAATACATTAAGAATTTATAAATCGAAAGAAAATGGAAAAGAATCTAAGCTGTATCACCATGAAATAAAAAGCATTAAATCACAAAACATTATTTCAGATATTTCACAAAAAAAATGATTTGTTTGAATAAAATCATTAAATTCTTTTACAAAAAAAAATACTATTTCAATAGTGTGCACTATACAACATAAACATTCTTAAAAATACCAAAATGAAGCAAAAGTCGAACAATTCAATTCAAATATAATTATAACAACCACTAAATGCAAATCAACAAAATATATACGTTGATGTTAATATTAAAAATCGAACACAAAAAATTGAATTACGAAATAAAGTATTAGAAGTAATACTAGGGAGAAAATAAGTTAACATGTACTATATTCATATAAAGCCATTTTAAATTATTCAAAACAAACAAGAAACAACAGGCTTTTCACGCGAAGCGAACACTTTCCACACATAAGAAGAACGACATGTAAAAAACGAAAAGAACGCCAAACTTAATAAGCTTTCTGTTCTTTTGGACGTTTCAACTGTACTTTCAATCTCTTCGAACCAATATTAAAACCATGCATAGCATTGATAGCAGCTTGTGCACTCAATGGATTATCATAACTAACGAAACCAAAACATTTACTGAGTACTGTTGGTTTATCGATAAACACTTTTGCACTTATAACATTGCCGAATGGCATAAATGTCTGCATTAAATCTGCATCAGTAAATTCTGGCGGTAAATGGTAAATAAACAAATTAGCTCCTTCAGGACCTTCTTTCTGAGGTTGTGTATTATTTGAATGACGATGTAATCCACTGTACATTTGAGGAAACGATGAAGCTAGAGAAGACATATTGGCAAGACCAGCAGCACTATGAAGTCCACTTAATTGACTTGCACTGCTCAATGAATTCTGTAAATTACCTAAACTTCCATTCACCATGTTATTTGACGTAGGTGTTGTTGAAAAACTGGAGTTTGGCATTGGTGCAACACTTCCAGGGCTACTGAAAAGTGATGAGCTCGATTGTTGCTGTTGCTGAGCTTGTTGTTGTTGAGATGGTATCTGTTGTTGTTGCTGCTGAGAAGCCATTGCAGCTGCAAGTTGAAGCTGACTCATTGTCGCTGGAAGTGCAGAAGCATTGAGCAAATTTGGATTATTGACTAATGTAGCCAACTGTTGGGTGTTTGGAAGGGCCATCTGTGTGAGCAATTGTTGATAGTATGCGCTTTGATGGAGTTGGTTCGTTCCATTACACAAGCCAGCTCCCATACCAATCTGCCCCATCGACATACCAAGTCCAACCAAATTAGATGCCATTGACTGCATTCTTTTCTGCAATTTATCCTTTTCAGTATCAGCGATTTTAACGACAAGTGGTGACGAACATCCCTCCATTGTTTGTGAGTTATGCATTGCACGTATTGCGCTCTGTGCTTGAAGACGATTTGCATATTTAATAAAAGCACATCCCTTACTTGTGCTATCAGGACTTCTCAACACAGTTAATTCCTCTATGGTGCCGTAGGGTGAAAACATGACTTTAAGATCCTCTTCACTTATCTTGCGGGCTAACATACCAACAAATAGCTTGCGGTCTTCAGTTTTTGTTTCAGATACGGCAGGTTTGACTTGCATCGGGTTATTCGAACCAGGCAATGTCTTCTTTTCGTGGAGCTCATCCTGTGCAGTTATGGCAGCATCTTTCTCATAATATGTGAGAAAAGCACAACCTTTGTGTTGGCCAGAAAATTTATCGTGAAGAATAGTGAGGTCGTGGATTTCACCATATACGTCAAAAATAGGTCTTAAATCTTTTTCTGTCCATGTTCGAGGCACTTGACCAATGAAAAGCTTGCACGCTTCAGGTTCACGCATGCCGTTGTGGTTACTGGCACTCATCTCTTTACTATTTGTTTATCAGCAAAAGAAAAAAATTGTAAATTAACAGTTTAAACAATAAAGTAGTTTGTCATTTAAAGGATTGTCTACAAATTATAGGTAAATTTCTTAAATTTCTCATTGGTTGACAATTACATCATCAAGAATTGGTTTCTTTAGAATTGGAATAAGCATTTTTATTCAGTCTTAAAAATCATGATGTAATTCTCAACCAAAAATTTATCCCAGAACTAATATATATCCAAAAAAAATAAAAAATTATCAGTAGTTCTTTTAGCCAAACTTTATGTAAACAATGGTACAGATGGTACAAAATGTGTTTGGGGCCCGATAACCTTAACCAAGCATCTATCATGATTTTATCTCAAATTTAAGTTTATTCAAATATTGTACAAAAATACTCACATTTAATTTACAAATACCTATTTCAAACAACGGTTTACTAACTCAATTTTAAGGGATTGTCTACAAATTATGGCTAATACAACCTTTTGATTGGTAATAAATTTCATAATCAATAATCTGATAGATTTGTCAAAAAAATCTTTAGCTTTAACCCAATATCAACAGTCAAATGATGACATTTCGAAATGAATCAATCACTTTCTTGATGATGTCATATCAACCAATCAAACGGTTTTGCCATAATTTTCATATTATCATATTAACCATCATGAAACATTTTCTCAAACAAATCTTTTACATAACATTCTAAAATTTTAAAATCAGCAGAAACCCTTAAGGCCCTCTAAATGAACAAAAAAAATATTCAAAAACCCTAAGTCTAATTAAAAATCAAAATAAAACTTGTAGCCATGACTACCATAGCAAGGAATGCCTGATTAAAAAATCACCTGCCATTATAGGTTTTGTTTCAAACAGTGATCTTTAAATGCAGTGTATAGTTGTCGACAACAATAGGAATGAATGTGTTGAATGGACTTGATTGACCAACAGTTTTGTTGAGTAATCAAATATGAATGAGATCATTGAGCATATATCACTATCAGGAACATGGGTGTGTGTGCATGATGAGATATCATACATGGTTGGGTGAGGGGAAGGAGGGGTTGAACAATGCATAATCAGGGAAAAAGTTTTTAAAATACAACCCAAGATGTTTATGTTGGCAAAAGTGATATAACTTAACTAGTTAAAAAAAGTTAAATTTTATCGCTTTAAAAAACAAAGAAATCAGGAGATGATGTAACACATAACATTGTGGGCAGCGGGGTGTCAGCCCCCTTCCTAAACCAGTATCCTAAACTTGGTATCCCTCCTTCCTACAGAACTCTCATCCCTCAGCAATACGGTATGTTTTATTCTCATACTAAACCAATGCGAAGAATCCGCTTTTTTAGTACTTTCTCATTTTCCTCATTTTAACACACTAAAAACAGACTAAAAGTTGATAAGATACAAGAGAATTATAACACTAATTAGAAGTAATCTTAATAAATTGGAAATTTTAGACATGTAACATCCCTTCCTTGCCATTTCAGAAGATGTCAGGTCAGCCCTCCCTTCAATAAGTATGACTAAAAGGTTGAGAAGACCTACATCAATTTCTTTTTGAAGGCCCCTCTCACCTTGATTACTTTCTGAAAATTGAGCATTATATTTCCAAAAAAAGATACTAGAGAAAAGAGTATAATTAAGACATAAGTCTTAGGGGTGTTTTAAGATGTTTCACCAAACCCATGAACAACATTCTATCAATATCGTGACACTAAACATAATAAACTGAATATCCCTAGACATTAGTAGTTCAATGAACTCAAAAGTTATTTTAATGCTTTATCCATATCAATTATTTATGATCAATATTTTCATCACAAATAAATGAGTCTTTGTAAATATTATGTCACCTATTAACATAACTTTAATTATCATCAAACTAGTCTGAACTAGTATTTATGGTCTTAAAACATGATTGAAAGCGAACAACTTAGCAAGAAAAAGAACAAGATCATCATGTTTATTCAAATATATTGAAAGAAAATACAGACAAGTTATGTTGGTCTGATCAACAGATTAAAAAAACAATTTCTATTTAATGACAAGTCAAGTTTGTTTGTTTGAAGAAAATGTTCAAGTATTTTCTGTAATAAAAAACAAGTTAACATCAATGGAAAATATTGTGACTAATTCAATAATTGCTTTCAGAGGCTTAAATTGAGTAAGAATAAGATCCCCTATCAAAGAGAATCTCAGAAATGAAAATCCAACCTGCAACGTGGCGTGGCTCCAAAATATCTTTAATTTTCCATTAGTTTTCATTTTTTACTGCAGAAAACAATGTTTCTAACTTTTCCATGATATACCAAATGAGGTTTTGCAACTCCAAATAAATAATCCAGCATATCAGATTCCAATTTTGACAAACTTTGCAACTTCTATAAATTCATCAACTGATAGAAATAGATGATGTGAATGTTATGATATTTGATGATGGGTATCATGCGCAAATGAGATCACATTTCAAAATAATTTCAAGTTGCATACTAAACAATTATTAGTTAGGGACTTTACATACATTTACATTGAGTAGTCTTAATTGTTATGATACAAGATTCATCCATGAGTGGTGAGTGTTGTGAGATTGAGAATGAAAATGATATTAAGAAAGAGAAAAAGGATTTTAGTGTTGAGATGAAAGAATTAGTTTCTGGAATGGGCCAGATCACTCTCTTGTGACATATCTCTCCCCTTAGCTAAGCTCACCCTACTTTAAATTGACCAAAGAAAATTACACCCTCCCACCCAGACATATGTCATCATAAATTATCATAATATTAATTAATCAAAATATATGAAAAAAAAACCTCCCCCACTCCCCAACACACACAAGAAGTTCTTAATAACAGGATTTATAAAATTAAAATATAGACATATAGACAATCAACTTTTACCAACTAGACAAAGAACACACAGAATTTATCATCAAAAAGATAAACATGAACAGGAAAGATGGAAAATAAAATTGATTAATAAATATAATAAAAAGTTACAAATTAAATTGATGTATAAAACTTTAACCATATGTTATAAAAAATATTAGTATAAATTAAAAACAAAATAGTGCCACATTCTATATTAAGAATAATATATAAAGCATACTCAGTCCTTCAGCATTCACAAGCTACACCATCAGTGCCACATGGAAAAAAGTTTTTGGCAAATTCTCATGAAGTAAGTTTATCAAATCAACTGAAATTCTAGGAATCTGAATATGGCCAAAATAAAAAATATGTGTGTAACTGAGGGGTTGGTCCCTTTTCATCACTCCAAAATGATCAAACAAAGGCAAAGACATTTGGGATTGGCTATAGTATAGTAACTTTAAGACAAAAGATTAAACAAACATTATAAATCTTTTGAACAATTTCTTGATTGCTCTTATAAACAAAATGTGGTCAAGGTGAGTGTACTGCTATATTCTAACAGAAACGAATGCGTTCATAAATATCAGCTGCTTTCGTGGACATTTGAAAAATTGAGAAAATCGAAAATTGTGGATGAAATCTCTTCAAGTCCTCTTAATTTCATAAAATTTTCAGAGTAGGTAAGAATCAGTAATATTGTAACATTGGAATTGGTTAGAGATAAAAGTAAGAAACTGGTCAGAGAAATCATAAAAAAGTAACATTTTATTGATTTTTTGACCTTAACATATTAGGTCATACAAAAATAACAATATTCATGGGTCTGTTAACTCATAACTAATATCATCAGGTATGACAGTGTTTTACATTTGGAATTGATATGTTTCCAACGCTTTGTACTGTTACTTTTTTGTTTACATTTCTGATCTTGTCTTGTGTTGAATTTTAATTTTAAAAAAAACTGCAGTCTAATGTTATCCTCATAAAATCGCACGAAAATGAAATTCGACCAAT
>JAUKPT010000591.1:0-19010 GCA_032273505.1 Nanomia bijuga
CAAAACGTTATATATGTCTGAAGTATGTCCTCAGACTTATTTCTGTAGGGATTTTTCATCATACTTCAGACATATAAAACGTTCTGCATATCAGAACTATTCAGATAAATAGCGTTTTAGTACATACCTGGAGAGTTCCGGTAAATAACTTCTACCTTTATCAAATTGTATTAATATATAATTATATCTATGTATACAAAAAGCAAGCATTTTATGTCATCAATGATTTTCGGGAATGGTCTTGCAGAAGAAATTGTTGACGTCACGCTCACGGTTACCTAACCTGCAGGGGATTAAGCAGGGGATTCTGCTCTCAAAGAGTTCGTCCAAACAGCATATCAAAAGTTGAGATCTACAATTCACCATATTATTCACAATTAGACTCTTAGTAGATTTAATCAAAATGCACGAGATAACATTATATTTATATTTGACCTCGAAATAAGGCGTTCGACAGAATCTCGAGATATAAACTGCTAAAAAAAAACTCATGGGGATCGGAAAATGGATGCTCAGTTTTAAAACGAATGTACTCAAACACGTACTGTATATTAATCAATGGCAGAGACTACTCCAAAGTCTTTCAAGACTCTTATTGGAATAAAGAAAGGAGCAGTATCTTCCACTTCATATTTTTTATTAATGACTTAATAGATCATCTAAAACGGTAAATATTTTGGCCAACAGCGCGCCCCCCCCCTCCGGGAGGGGGAGAAAAAAGCGAAATTAGTAAAATAGGGAAGAAATAAAGAGATTTCTATTGTTTCGCACCCTAAAACAGGTGGGGAAGAAATAAGAACTTTTGGCCAAAATATTTTCCGTTGGAAAGATGTACTCCAGAACCAATTATTAGATGATTTAAATTGCTTGCTTCATGCTGATGATACTGTATAATTAAGTACACCTCGCGAATTATTCATAAACAAATGTAACAATAAGATTGACTACTTTGATCACAACTCACTCTCATTGAATCTTTCAAAATCGGGTTTCCTAGTTAAAGGAGGAGAAAAAGATGAAAAGAAGATATTTCTTAAAAATAATATTCTGGAATATAAATGTACAATAAACTACTTTAGGAGTCATAATTGGAGAACAAGGAATTATGAACAACGACACAGATGCATTCATTGAAAATAAAAGAGCACATATAACCATAAGATACGGAAACTTTTGTTACAGATATAAATTAGCTCCCTTTGATATGAAATTGAAAATACCTAATACATTTGTTTCAGCTGCTTTGACATACAGATGCGAAACCTGGGGAAGAACAAAAATAAATAGATTAGGAACTACATACAGGTAAGGTTTAAGGACCGCCTTATCAATACGAGATTGCATTAACAACGAAATTGTATATATTGAGCCAGGTGAAATGCCATTGCATATACGCATTACAAGACAACAACTTAAATTCTGGAAATCATTACAATCATATACAATCTGATAATCAGCTTCATCATGCAAATAGATTAATTGAACTTAAAAATGATTGCGCATTTATAAGACATTACAAAGAGCTAAATGACAAATATGACAACGTCGAAAGTTGTGAAATTTAGAGACAACATCATTAACCAAATACGAAATAAATATGAAGATGATGAAGATTCAAGACCAGATTTCAAATATGAATTAGAAAACCAAAGAATACTTAAAACTCGTTACCGTATCGGTTCACATAATCTTATTATTGAAAAAGGTCGAATCTATTCTTCACTTGAACGAAACGAAAGGTTTAGGAAAATGTCAAACAGATTTCCAGAGTCTAAAGCATGTTATTCAGTCTTGTCAACTACTGAACGACATTTGAAGAAAATACTCCATTAAAGATATAGACTGTGGTATTAATTGCATAGTTTTTATTTAAGAAATGGAAAAAATCTTAACAATTTAATGAGATTTATACGTTTAAATCTCAATCACTTACCCATTTAGATATTCAATTCATTAACGGACATTATCCGGTTAGAAAAGTTTTTATTTTATTTTATTTGCAAATATTAAGTAATTATCCGGCAAATGTCAATAATAAATACATACATACAATACATGCATGTTGTTTATAAGCATTTGGAGATCAGGATCTCTAACAAGGCTCAAATTATGCTTATTTTAGTCTAAAGCCTGTTGAAAAAAGATGAATTTGGCGGGTGGCGGGTGGCTCTCAAAGAATATCTCTGATATTTATTATTTTGGATAAAAAGATAAAATTGTGTCTTGCATGAAAATAATTAGTGTCAATGCGTAATTATTGTCCAATTTTAAGGGGACGCGCGCGATTGACTATGACCAAACTATTAATTAACTGAGGCCATAAATTAACCGAGTAAATATAAAAACCAAGTACAAGGGTATCTTTTCATCAAAGATGCTGATCAAAAAAAATATGCTGTTGCCTAAATTTCAACATCAGCAAAGATATTGTGGTTTTCTAGATAATCTAGAGCTCGATTAGAGCACATTTTTATTGCATCGTTTGTAAGGGCCTTCTAACGGCACTCGCCTCGACCATCCGCGTTCCCCAGTTAAGTATCTCACGAAGACGATGCTTAATTTACATACATGGAAGTATGTTAAAAGATGGAATACCACTGCGCTCTGATCAAGAGATATGTTGCCTGACTGGCAACATATATGAAGAGCTTTTTCTTTTTAATTTTTTTAGAAATAAAATGTGATCAAACATTTTCTGATAGTACTTTGATTCTTTTTACACATCCGTCTTTTTATTTATTTATTTATCGAGTTATTTGTGAATTGAACTCTCAAGGGATTTCAAGTTTATAACTAATTTTCTAAATTGTTCTATTTATTTCAATCACTAGTAATCTCATGAATAATACACTGTTTCTCATCACACAGAAAACTAAAACAAATATCAAAAATCTATTTTGAGCTTAAGGACCTTACTACACCACATAGATTTATTCTTGTCGCGTGGTCTATTTTATTAAGGGAGCAATGCAGTTAAAAACCCTAATTATATTAAGTCGTGTTTTGAGTATTTTGAGTAATTCAAGCATGTAAAATAATGATTTGAATAGATTTATAGATTCTCAATTAAAGAAATCTTTGAGATGGAATTTATAAGAGGGCAATCTGGGGAAAGTTTTCCAGAATCAGATAAACTTTTTAGTTAAATCTATTTCGCTACATCTTAAATTCTCAAAATGAGATACACATTTTAATATGAATATAGATATAAGTAATTTAAATTAATATGTTTTTACATGGCAGGATATTTTGACCTTATTCGTTGGAATTATGTCGAGAATGTCAGGATATTTGGTCTGTCATGGCTGTGGATACCAGGGGTAAATCACTGTTAAGAAATCTCGTACACCTTTACAAGAAGTCCTGTTGCTTTTTCAAAAATTTTATTGCCATTTTAATGGTAGTCTAAAAAATGATGTCTTATTTTTAATCCTCATTGCTTAATTGCTAATTTTTTTTAATCGAGATATATCCATCCAGATATGTCATCAGGTATTTTTTTGCATCTAGATAAATCTAATATAATTATTGCTTAGTTCAGCTAATAGTTTGACAGTTATGTGAATTACATTAAACAATTGTATTTCCTGTCTATTTGAAATAAAATGTATAGTACTGACCTTCTCTTATATATCCTTCTTAATCTTCTTAATCTTCTAAGCATTAAGTTTATAACCATAATGCAGACAAATTAAGTTAGGACCGTTTAAGGTTAAAGATTGAGATTCAAGACGAGTGAAGCGAGTACAAGCGTAACGTCCGAAGGGCACAGAGCGAGTCTTAACAGCTGAGGCAGGGCTTGTTATATGCTTGTTTTTCATATGCTCATCAGCAATAGCATGTCATTTTCCATCGGACATGAAATATATATTTCAACGGTAAATATTTTGGCCAAAAGTTCTTTTTTCTTCCCCTACCATCTCGCTATTTTGCTTTATTTCTTCCCTTGTTTAGGGTGCGAAACAATAGAAATCTTATTTCTTCACTATTTTCCTAATTTCTCTTATTTCTCTTATATTTCGATCAATCAATTTAAGTAAGGACATTCAAATTTCTAAGATTCTAAAATCTTCAATATAACTTCAGTGGTCAGATTTTGATAACTTTGCGTATATTTAGCATATGTCCCTTGGAAGTCTTACTTAAGTGTAGTATACTTTACGTCAAAACAATAACCTACAAAATTATTCAAAATCATTCAGAATTGCTTAAATGTTTAAGCAGTAAACTTCAATTTCCTCTTTTTATTTTGATATGAAAAAATATAGGATATCAATTTTTCAAACGGAAATAATTGTGAAACTAAAAAGAGAAATTGTTTATTCAGAAAACAACATAACTGATCCATTTTCTTTTCTTTTTTAAATCTATTCCCATCTCAACAAGATGAAATGTATTTTTACGTCTCTGAATTTATTTTTGATTACTTTGCAGAAATACTGTCAATGCGCATTTCTATGTGTGTTTTTACCACGCCTACTCGGCGCGTGAATTCCGATCGTTCCTTAAATGGTTCTCCTTCACTATGTGGTTCATATACACTTAATCAACAATTCTATTTTCCACGTCTTGCTTCTAAATGATTTATTTCCTGCCACGCATTTCTTATGCGTAGTAAATACACTTTTTATGTAGAGATCTTTCTCCTGATAATTCTCCATATTATGTTGTAAATTTTTGGTATCTTTAGTTAAATATTTTTTTAGAACTAGAGTACCATAAACCAGACCTGCAAAAAATTAGGTACCGCGGGAACCGACGGTACCGCGTACGGAACATCCAAGAGCACAGCTGCCTTCTTGTAGACAAATATTATTTTCTATAACTAATATTAACTGATAATCTGAGACGACAGCCAAATGTCGCGCTACCAGGCAGCAAAACATATTGTGCACTCACTATTGTCATGAATAAGAGTTATTTTTTTAGAATGTACCAGGACCCTATTGTATTTGAATACGCAAGCATTCTCTATTCCTGCCTTGTTTTTAAACGATTCATATCTTACCACGCATTTTTTTAGATAAAATCTAAATGAATCTAAATAAATAAATGTAAATATATATGAAAGCTATTTCGCATTGAAACTACAATTATAAAATTAATTAAAAGTTTTTCGCTGCTTTAGCAACGACACACAGACCATCAACTAGATTTTTCCATTTCTTTCGATCATGGGAAATCCCTTTCAATCTTTGTATGTTTCCAGCTCTTGTTCTAGTAAAGGGTATGTTGACACGTGGTCTACCACGAAACTTAGGGGCTTCACTACTTGAAAATTTGAATGCAGGTGTTTCTTTTAAATTGGCTTTTCCAAGAACTGGCTTCGCGTGTTTCACAAGTTGTTCCTTTCTCTTTCCTTCTTTTTCGTCAATGAAATCTGCATCGTCTGCGTATATCGCTTCTTCAAAATATATGGTGTACAATTTACCACTTAGACTATCTTCCTGAACCTTGTTCGATCCCGTTGATTTTAACTGTTAGTGTATTGTTGGAGAGGAGATATCTGATTAACCTTATTCCATCTTCTTCTAGAAAGGAACTGACTATTTCGTGTGATTAGTAGAAGAGTTTGTAACTGGGATTTTAGGCTTGTTCGGTTCATTGGTTGAAATAAGAATGCCAATGCCGGTATCCACTGTCTTTATGCTGTTCGAAAATGTTATTAAGAACTGTCATGATCATCTCATAGAGTTCATCCGGGCCGTATTTGATAAGTTATGAAGTGGTTCGTTTATGATCTGCAGCTCTGTTTACTTGCATTCCTTTTCACTTCCTGAGTTGTTATTCTGTTGTTCGGTGGTCTCGGTGATCCATCAAATAGTTCCAGATTATCTTCTTTGTCGACCATGAACTGTTTCTTAAAGTGATTGTTGATAATAGTGTACATTTCTTCAGGGTGAGCTTCTTGCCTTTAGTATCATGGACGAATGGATTTTCAAACTTTTTACGCGAGAGTTATTGGACAGCTTTGAACATTTTCGTCGCGTCTTGCTTTCTCGATGTCTTCTACTTTTCTATCGAGTTCAGCTTCTTTATCGTTCGACAGTATTTCTATGACTATATATATTGTTTTATTACGTTCAGCCTTCAGTTCTTTAATTTTCTGTTCATCAGTGCAAGTTGAAACTTGGAGGCGTAGGTTTTTCTGCTTTTGTGACAGCATTCTAGCCTCACTATTTTCTGGGCGATTGTTCTTTGAAGATATTCTGAAACCAGCTACTTCCTCTGTTATTTCTGTTATGTTAACTACGATCTTTTCCCATGTTGCATCTTCCTTGTTCATTATTCGATCTTGATTTTAAGCTTGTTGCAGTATTCGTCTCTTCTTTCTCTGTTTGATGTTAGGAGATAGCTGTTGAACTGTTTATCCGATGACTTCTTAATGTTCTTGTAAAGTTTGTGCATCATGATGCTGAATTCTGTAGTGACAAGTCTGTGATCACTGTCTATGAGAGTTCTACCGTGCGATCGAGCTTTAATTATGATGTGATTCTTGTTTACCGGGCATATGATGAAGTCGTTTTTATTGAAGATATCGATTATTTCTTTCCGTTTTGGGTTCTCTTGCTGAGCCACGTCGTTATATGTCTTGCAGGTTGTTTGAACGCATTATTGCTTATGAATAGGTTATTCAAATTGCGAAAGTCAATCAACTGTTGACCTGCATTGTTCCTTCTACCTCGACTATATTTTTCAACGCACGCTTCATCGTTATCCGGTTCTTTACCAATCTTTGCATTGAAATGTCCTCCAATCATGACTACGCATGATTTCTTCCTGACTTCGTTAAGTGTACTGCTTAGGTCCGTGTAACATTCTGTTCGTTAATTTGGATTTGTGTCTGCTCTACCTGTGGTTGGAGCGTAGACATTTATCACTGTTAGCACCTTCTTTTCTGACTTTTGGATCTTTAGCTTCTTGATTCTGTTTCTTTCTTCAGTGCACCTACATGTTTTGGTCATTGAGGCCACGCAGGTTGAATGTTGTTATCCGTATCGTCAGAATTTGACATTATGATACAAGTATATATAAATAAGCTTTATTGACCTCCAACCGAATACATGTTTATAGATATATTTAAATATTTAAATAACTTAGTCGACAGCAACTTCTTCGATAGTATCACCTTCTTACAATACAAATGTTTCACTTATCAAAGTTTAAATACAACGCATTTCATACAAGACACGTACCAGTAATACCAAATTAAATTTTAATAATACCAAATTAAATTACTTTTATCCGTTAGTATCAACTGACTACTCAATTCCCCTAACATTGCATGGGTAGACCGTCGGCATTTGACTTTAGACTTGCATTTGAAATTTATAGGGCTTCCATTTTTTATGAGGTTTGGGGGGATTTTCATACCCCCAAAAAATATTTTCGTAAATAACCCTTAAATTACCCCTTAAATAACCTTCGCATAACTTTCTTTATTGACATATACAGTCTATTGGTCCCTCTCTGTCACTAGTGCTAAACTAATCTGTTAAGTAAACATTTCAGTGCTTCAAGTAAACAGTGTGTTAATTCATCTCACACTTATAAGCTATTTATCTTGTCGCTTCAACATTTCAAAACTGCCAAAGCTAAGCTGACGTGAGCCGAAATGTCGTCTTAGTTTGGCTGAAATATGTCGTGTGACGTGTGTTGTGACACCATCTAATCATAATCACACCCTGGTTATGGTGACTTTAAGGCCATGAGATTCCCAAATGTGTGTCAAAAGCAAATGCGTGTCTTTGATCTTTAAACAATTCTTTATAATCTATAAAGTGATCATTGCATCCATTTCGATGTACATTTCCCTTAAAAACAGAGAGGAGCCTCGTTCAGTATTTTACTTATTCCACTATTTTAGAATTTATTTCATACTGTAAATACTTTATATGCCCTTTACATTTTAGAAGGGGTTGGGGTGGCTGGTTGTCTTTCAGTATTTTTTTTCTTCTTTGGGCTCTTCTGTATAAAACAATTCAGAAAAAAAAGAGAGACAAAGTTAACGAACAAACTTATTTCTTAAATTGAATGAACTCTATATATTTTTTTCTTTTACGTTATCTAACTTGATGAAGTTTGTATTGAATCATGAAGTGTTCGTGTCTGATATGCCGCGTGTTATCTCAACTAACACACTCGCACATACGTGGAATACGACACAGCGATGGTCACACCTCGTCTAAGTGTCACATGTTAGTTTCAATAGCGCCGTATGACATTGTTTGTTTTGATATTATGCAAGCTTCGAACTCCTGTGACAGTTAGAATAGAAATAATCGATAAGAAATTTTGTTTAAGATAAACAGGGTTCTAGAGTTGTCAGGGAAAACTTGGAAAACCTGGAAAACCTGGAAAATGGGCCTGAATATCCAAAAGTCAGGGGAAAAGTCAAGGAAAATCAGAAAAATGGGGAAAAGCCAGGGAAAAGTCAGTAGGTTTTCTCCAATTATGATAAATAGTGTATTTAAGTGCATTTCAAAACATTAATTTTCAAAATTTTCTCCAACCATGATGGACAATGTAATTTCAAGACATAAAAAGGGTCTAATTATCAAAAGGTGCATGGTAAATGAAAATGAAATACGCTCTGAACCCTGATAAAGCAGGACATAATTTTTTTCAAAAATAAAAATAAGTTATACATCTTTGTAGATCTGTTCATAAAAAGTCATTGATGCATTTCTTTTTTTTTTAAATATAGTACGATCATTTGTATATCATTTGTCAAAAAAGATGCCTAATAACTCTCAGGGTTTCAACATTTTTTTTGTTTGGCCGGCGAAAGTATTAATTTCATTACCGAAAACATTAATTTTTTGAATGACCCCCCTGCGAAAATAGTAGACTGAAATTTGTTGAGTCGGCGAAATTCGCCGTTTGCCGGGCTAAATTTGAGCCTCTGAGCTCCTACTACCAGATCATCAGTTGATATTTTTGTTGACATCTTGTTTTTATCTTATTTTCTTTAGTGTTATGACGATCTCGAACAATTGCAGACAAGCACTGGAATCTCTCAAGTTGAGCTTTTGTCACTCGATAACTGACGCATGTCTGGATGCCGTAGTGCGCAAGTGCAAAAAGTAAGAGAGGGTTTTGTTTCATCAGGCACGGCGCCAACAGGTGGTTGGTGGTGGTGGGGGCTAGGGGGCTGTAACCCTCATTTTTTGTGCTTCTCACCATCGTTTTCGAATTATGTCTAGCCAAGGGTAGATATTCTACCCAAGTTTTGATGAAGTGAATTCCGTCCCCGATTTTCTTGGCGTCCGAGCGCAGCGAGGGAGTAGTCGAGGGAGTAGTCGCAAGGAAGTAAACAAGACTTGGGTTAAGAAATTCCAACTTACACCTTTCAGGGTGTCCACAGGTCGGGAATGTCTGGAAAGTCAGTATTCTAAAGGAAAGTCAGGAAAAATTGGAAAGTCAGGATAATGGAGGGAAATTGCACTAAAATATTTAAACTTTTTTACCTGGTCAGGATTTTAAGCAAAGAAATTCTGTGAACACCCTGCCTTTAAGCCTATTGGAAAGTTTTCCTCGGACACATTTTTTTCAGATTTAAAAAAAATGATTTTTGGGTGTAGGTTGAATTCTGTCCCCATTTTTTTAAATCTTTTGAATACAATCCACCCCCCGTCAGCTCTCGGTCAAAATATCTACCCTTGTATTTAGCCCTCTCTCTTTTTAATTATTGTCGCGCCGTGCTTGTTCAGTCACTGTTCTCCTGATTTTAAAGATCTCACGGTCTGGAAGTAGTTTGTCATTCCAAGGTTTTGTCTTCACTTTTGCACATATTTTGTTGTTGGCACTCAACAGCTATTGTAGTCAAGATCTATGATCATTTTATCAGCTTGAATAAATCAAGTACATTCCACGAAGCCTCACATTTTTTTTAAATATTTTTAACGAATAATATTTTTAGATTAAAATCTCTCCATCTTTACGGTTGCCGACCATTGCGTAATCTCGTCAAACTCATGGAAATCAATCCGGTGCTGAAAATCGAAAAAGAATCGATCAGATAAATGGTATTCAAATGGACCGGCCGCCTAACGAAAACAAAACGTATTTTGAAGTTTAAACACACACACGTTTATGTCTAACATGTTACGTGTCACACAACACTGGTCATCAAGTCGCGTGTATCATGCGGAATATGAATAAAAAATTACAAGCGACCTTATTCCTGAAGATAAACATTTCAGGGAATTGACGCAGAAATTGGCGTTTTGTGTTAAATTTTCGGGGCCTTGTTTTTAAAAGATTTGAATTTCGAAGCCTCTGGGAATGACAGTTAAAAAAAATCGTTGATTTTTAGCGACTGCAAATTTTCCGCAAGTTTCCTGGAATTTTTATTTTATGGAGTTAAGGTATAAGTTATAAAAAAGAAAGAACTACTACTGGGTTTTAATTTTTGATAAAGAGTACCTTGGAGAAAAATTTCTAATCTGGACTTGTGTTTTATTAAAAAAAAGGGGTTACTATTGACTTGTTTTTTGTTGACCCCCTTGTATTAGCCTAATTTTTAAGGGATCGTCGCCAAATTTCGGCTATTTTAGCCGTTTGATTGGTTAGAAATAACAGCATCAGGCAGCTTATTGGTTCAATCTAAAATGTCACAATTTGATGTTCTTTTAAAATTAAAGCTGAAAAAACGGCTTCTATATGAACCAATCATTATATTGATGATGTAATTTCCAACCAATCACAACCTTGAATTAGCCATCATTTGACGCCATCCCTAACGATAAGTATGCGGGGGGTTCTTTTCTCTTTTGTTTTATAATATGTTGCAGTTAATATAACAACTAAACTTTTTGGTTTGATAATGGAGTGCTGATATTTTACTGTTGCTGTTAGCACGTCTTTTAAAGAGCCAGTTCGCGTTGTGTGAAATTAATTGACCGTTATGGATTACAAAATTATAAGTTTCCTCAAAACATTCCTCAACACAAAGCTTTTTGTACACTAAAATACTAATCACCATTTTTCGTGATTTTATCTTCAATGTTAATGATAATGCAGATTTTACGAGTATCTGTCTATCCCTATCCTAAAATTTGAAGATGAACTTTCATAAAAAAATAAGAAGAGATTTCTCTGCCTGAGGCTCATGATTTCTCGGGACTTCTCGGAAAGTCTCCGGAAATCACGGATAATCACGAAAAATTCTCCGAAAATTGTTATGAAACTTAAGGATCTTGTTTAATTAGGGCAATTAATTGGTCGAATATTACTTCATGAAATTTTCAATTGGTTCACAAAACAATTTCACCAAAATTGTCGGTTTTAACAAAACTTCGAATTGTGACATTTTTAGACGAACCAATCAATTTTTTTTTGATAAGGTAATTTTTAACCAATCAATAGTCTAAATAAGACAAAGATTTGAAATGACCCCTAACCTTCATGTCTCGAATAGCAGTTATGTATTCTCGTCCTTAATACGCATGCGTGCATTTATCACTGACGTGCGTGCACGGGTGTGCACTGGTGCATGCGGATGGACGAGATGGCTGTTGTTGTTATATTTGCTTAGAAAGAACGATACCCGTACATGAATAGTTGTCGACTAATGTTAAGCTGTGGTGGATCTGGCCCTATTGCCGAATGGCTTCAATAGTGATAATTATCCCAAGCTGCGGGGAAATTTCTAAAATTGAAGCACTGGAAATGCATGGAAACACAAAGTTTTGTGAATCATTTTAATAATCATTCTATTTTATGTAATTACGTATTTTCATTGATTATAGAAATCTTTTATCAAAAAAAAAATCATAGAAAAAACAAATTTAAGTCACGTGGCAATTTCGTCAGAAATCGTGCAATAATTTGATCCAATTATCTTTATATTATTCAACTTTGGTCGCGGAAAGTTCTTTTATCATATCTTTTGCATCTCCACTCATGAAACAATCAATTTATGATAAGCAAATGCTGGCAATAAAGCAAGAAAAGTTATATGCTTATCGTTTAATATTTTCGTTGCGTTTTTTGTGAGACACTCTGTAGACTACTGCCTTTTCTGCCCAAGCTTAATCTGCCCATATTTTAGTCGGCCTAAATTTTAGTCACCAAACCAAAATTTAGTCACTTAGGGCCGACTAAGTTTGGGCCGATAAGGAACCTTTAGTTTAATAGGCCAGGGCATGAATCTTCCTCATATTTTAAATGAAAGTTTTAAAGATTCTTTTAAACCGTTTTAGCCGAAGAATTCCATGATTGATAATCTTAAATTTTGTAATTTATGATAGTCAGAAATGATGGTTAAAGAATTATTGTTATTTTCTACTTTAAATCAAGATTAAAAAATGTTACATAAAATTCCTTTTATATTTGTGCCCCGGCTTTGTTTATACCCACGCAATTTTTAGCTTTTTTCTTTATTTTTTATACTAATATCCCCTTTTCCAACCTGTACCCAATATGTACATTGCATCAATGTGCTTAATAATAGCCCAAAGTTTATATCTTTTTAACTTTCCCATCCCCTTTTGTATGTTTAACCCCAAATATTTTTTATGCCAATTGAAATGTCTAGGTTGACAGGATGTGCTGCGGAAAAGGGTCGTTTTTACCCCTCAACTATCGTATAAATGGGGGTAACATTTTAAATTTCCTCGTAGAAATATGTCCAAAAATGTCAGAGATACAAAAAAAAGTTTGATTATATAAACTTTTCTGTAGATAAGGGTCACATTTCGTCGAAAAAAGCATATACTAAAGAGTGCTTGGAAAAATACCTCCGTGGCACATCCCGGTCAGCTTATCGACCTAGTTACCACCCCTAGGTGGGCAGTCAAATGGGTCTCTTGATTGTAGTTTAGCTCTGACTAATACGCCTAGTGCGCCTAACTTTATTTTTAAAAAAAGAGTAGAAAAGCTCTAATTCTTTAACCGACCTCTACCCCACCCCTTCGCTCTCTTTAAGACGCGCTAGCAGCACTATTATGATGTGTTTTTCTTAACTGCAGAGTTTACGATATAAATATATAAATATATATATATAAAAAAATACTGTAAATATGAACATAGTGAACTTCTGTATTTAAATTATGTTTGTTAGTTTTTCTCTTTCCATTTTGTTGTTTTTTAAATAAAAAAAGAAGAAGATTTGGAAGAGAAAAACTAGCTCGAAAATTAGTTAAAATATTTTATTTTTAATAGATTTGTTTTTGTAATAACGATTCGGTATTCCTCAAAAATTCGGCTGAACTGAAACAAGCTCTTTTTTATATTGTAACTTCTCTCCTTTGTTTGTATTCGTTCTTCTCAATCATAATCTTGAATTATGAAGGATTGTCGCCAAGTTTCCGCTATTTTAGCCATTTCATCGGTTAGAAATTACAGTATCACGAAGCTTATTGGTTCAATTTAAGATGACACAATTTTATGGTTTGTAAAAACAGAAATGATAAAGGCGCTTCTACATGAACCATACAAAATCTTGATGATGTAATTTCCAACCAATCATAATATTGAATTAGCCTTAATTTGGCGACAAACCTTGAGTTATAAAGGAAACTGTATTTTATTGCTTATTGCGTCATTCAAATAAACTGCGTCCAGCCGACTATATTTTTTATTGGCCTAATATTCCTATTGTTAGAATTTCGGTTCCAAAAAGAACAGAAATCCTGAAAAAACAGGAAACGTTAAATAGGAAATCTTTCTCAGGGAATCTGTCACTTTTGATCAAATAGAAGAAACTATAGTTGTTCTATTTCATGACGTTTAACTACGCATTTGCTGTATCCAAATTCAGAAAAATCCATTCAATCTATTTAAAATCAATGTAACGGAAATATTACGACAAAGGCAGCAGTATCAGTATGGAATTAGCTTGTTTATTTTATATCTTTTATTTTTTACATTTTGTGCTGTTTAAACGCATCTTTAAGTTATTTACTAGTATACTTAACCTCTTTTCTATTAACCTCGAATTTTTGTTAAGTTTTTTTTGCGGGTAATTTTCAAATTTTTAATGATAACCATATTGGAAATAAAGTATTGTATACTTGCTTGAAAACGATCGATTTGAACTATAGCCTTTATTCGAATTATGACTAGTCCTCTTAATATCCACTGGGTGGAACTTAAAAAGCTGTTCTATTATGGTCAAGATTTCATCTCTTTTTTTTAGTGCTTATCCTGTTGTGCCCTATTACAACTCAGATTTATTAGTGACTCCCCCTTTAATATCGAAATACACATTTGTGTGTATATAGCCCTTCTGTCTGTGAGTACTTTTTGTGTTACTAAAAGATAAGTCTATTTTTGACCTTTGTAAGACAGGATTGATGGGGGTGCCCTTTTGGCCGTAAAAATACGAAAAGCCACCATTGAACCTTTCTTTTTGATTACGTATTACCATTTCGGTTGTTCTAGAGACGATTTCTTCAAAAAGGGCAAATAATGAATCATATTATGATCGAAAATTGTAACGGTTCCATAAAGTTGGAACCTTTTTACTTTGCCATAAGTCAAACAAGTGCATATTGTGCGTACGTTTTCTGAAAAAGTCTTCACATGAACACTGACCATGACAAAGAGTTTCTATTTCAAGTAGGATTAATTATTCATGGCGTTAGCTCGCTGTGTCCTCGTTTTCATGCATAATCTACTAAATATTTTATTTCTATAACTTTAAAAAAATTCTATATTTTCATATTTTCTTTCAACGCACTTACTCCAATTTTAGTCTTTTGATTGATTAAAAAATACACCTGATTGGTTTATTCAAAAATGTCACCATTTAATGTTTTATCAAAATCAAGTAAACCAATCAGCATCTTACGTGATGTAATTTTTAATCAATCAAAAAAGACTCGGTGATTGTCTTGAAAAAATCATTTTGTTTACTTTCTTTTACTGGAAAAGTTCGACTGCGAAAAAATCATTTATCAACGTTGACAACATAGCTAGAAATATTTTGCATGTTTAGCATTGCACTGTTTAGCTACGAGTATTCATTAAGACCATAGTTACACTGACGAGAAAAATAAAAAAAAACGCAGTTTGATTAATATTTTATGAGTTTGATATTTTCGGGGTTTTCTCTGTGAGAGTTGTGATCAGAAAATATCGGAGATTGAAAAAATCGAATTTTCGGATTTTCCAGAACTCTTCTTTTTTTATTGACGATAATTAAATTTGCTTTTTTCTAATTGGTTTTCGTCGTGAAAAAATCTCCCATCTTTACATTTTTTAAATCATTTTTTAAATCATTTTTTTTATTTCTTGTTTTTTATTTTTGAACAACTGACTATTTGTCTACAAATGATTAGTAAATTTGCCTTTTCATCGTTTGAAAATGATTTCATCAAAAATTTGATTGGTTTAATTCAAAATAGTTATTTTTAGAGGAATTCGAGTTCATTAGAATGATTTCATTTGATCCAATCAGGCTCTGAATGATGTCATGTCCAACCAATGAAAATATAGACAGTCCCCGATGTTGAAGAAAGGTAGACACTGGAGTTATTATGTTAAAAATTGTGTATTGCAGCAATTCTCTGTTTTAAAACATTACTTTATTATGCATATTATCTGATATTCTAATTATGCGAAAAAAACTTACGCGAAACAACGAAAAAGAAATTCTCTTTTATGCGTTCTATTTCTATCCTTGATTTGGAGTGATTAAAGACCGGTTAGCGGCTAGATTTAATACCAGGATATGCTAATAATACAAGTGAGTTGCATGTTTAAAGAGTGGATTTGCAGGTTATTAATCGGAAAATCTTGAAACAGGTTTGCAGATGTGTCTGTGGGGGTAAACCCAGTAGCGGATCTGTGACAATTTGTGAGTGTCTTCAAACTTTAAATTATCATAGGCCTAAAAACACCCCAAAATTAAATAGTCAATGGAAGTTTGGACAACTTGAAATAGGAGTGAGCATATTTTGTCTATATGTATGACCTTTTCAACTTTTGTCTTGACAGAATTAAAAAAAAGTCAATAAGAAGGTCCACGAACTATTTTTGAAGGAAAAATGAATTGAAATGAAAATGAAAATGAAATGTACATCATTGGAATCCTAGCCTTCTGGGAAGCTTAAAATGTATAGGTTGTTAGCATTTGGATCAATATTCACCGAGATAATGACCCTAAAAGATGACTATCTTAAATGGTCATTATCTCGGTGAATTTTGATCCAAATGCTTACAACCTATTTATACATTTTAAACTTCCCAGAAGGGCGGGGATTACAATAGTGTACATTTCATTTTTTGGAACGCTGAATATTATTCGTTTTTCAGATTCTAGCAGGCTTTCAAGTAAAACATCAAGGCCAAAAAAATATTGAATAAATCTTGTTAGTGTGTTAAGTGCAAATCACATTAAATTTGTCTTTTGCACAATTTGCGGAATCTTGATCCCGTAGCTCATTGCTACTTCGAATCATTAGAAAGTCATTACAAGCATATCCAAATAGGAAAACATCTATGGAAATAAACGATGCTCGCCGAAATCTTTATATAGAAAATCGTGATAAAAAGGCTGTTTTGCGGAAATAGAAGTGCCAAAATCTAAACTTCCTGGGCTATTCTCCTAGAACCCCATAGAGCGCATACAGGGTTTCCTACCCCCAGCTGTTTGACGACTCTCCGCTCAACTTCAGATTTTAAGGCAATATATTCTTCAAGAGTCATGTATGGTTAACAAATATTTATTCATAATTTAAGATACGCTTTCTTTTGTAGTGAAGGTTAAAGCTTGTTTGTGACGGATCGAAATTATAATCTATGATGACAAATCAAGCCTAATCTTTACTTGGAAAATAAATAAGTAAATAAAATACATAATATAATATTGTACATTGTTTTGTTTTTGCATTTAATGCAAGTAATGTTTTTTGTTTATTTACACTATGATATATACTGGGTTGATAAAGCTCTGGTGGAAGAGGCATGGGGATTTTTATTTTGTGTGCATTTCTCACTAGAAATTTACTTGAAAATTTAAAATCAGGGGAATTCGTGAGAAAAAGGTATCAACCCTGGATATAATGGATGCACTACTACATAGTTTCTTACAGAAACAATACAACATTTCCAAAGATGGAGAAAGCATAAAATCCCTCTACTCATACATTCTCGTGGCAATTCGCTCTGTAAATCTTGTACACCTTTCTCAGAAATCATATTGTTTTTCTATAGATTTTAGCACTTTTTAAGTAATTAATTCTTAAAAAAAAAAGATGTATAATCAATCTTAGATTGAAGAAATGTTGTAAAAATTTAGGATAGAATTAAGAAAATACATTATTCTTTCAAAGAATAATCAAAAATGAAACACTCGATACTCCATTCAATAAAATAAACGAATGCGCAAAAGTTTAAGCGTAACTACCATGCGAAAAAAGATTTCCTGGCACAAGAACGCGGGATTTAAGTTGCCCAATCTTGCAAATTATGGCTAATTCAATATAGGCGATAACTCCTTTTGAAAAATGTTCCATGCCCATCTTTAAACAGGTTTTGTTTTTCTGTCCGTTTATTTCTTCGTTTGGTTCACTCCGTCGCTGACGACATCCGGCGAACAATTCATCTCTGTTTCGACGTTGGCCATCTCTGCAACATGTTCCCGTAACTTCTCGATGGAATCTCGTTTGGAACTCAATGGCGCATCTCCACTTGTGATGATTTCGTTGATAATCTAAAATAAAAGTTCGCACTCATTGTGATGGAACTATTTAGACCCTCTTTTTTAGTGTCCCGATGGTCTTCAAAAGTCAATCCGGGTTGTTTTTATCATTTAGATTACAGTTCTGACAGATAGGAGTTAGTAGACATAACAGTATATAATTTGACATGGGTTGCGAAAAATCTGAAAAGTTGATGATTTTTTTTTATAAGAGATCTTCTTCCCATCAGGATGTCCGGTGTTCAATAACAATTTTCTTGCCTAAAACTGGTAGAAAATCATATCTTTTAACTGGGCCCAGAATAGTGACTAATAGAAAAGTTAGATTTAAATTGTGACTAGCTTAACTATAAAATAAATTTCAAACATGTTCTTTGGCTCAGTGGTTAGGTTACAGGTTTCTCAATGGAGCGACTCCTGGATCCCCTGTAATTTAATCTAAAAAATCACCGAAATAATGTCTGCCACAAGTGGTTCCTAGTGGTACGATAAATTCGGTAATGGATTCCGTTGAATGTTAAATGTTGTATATGTGTCGTAAATGTTAATCGATCCCCGATAGTAGAGCTTAATATATACTACCGGGACTCTATCGGGAATGTCATGTAAATGGATAAAAATCATAGAAAAAAGTCAAATTAATCTTCCAGAATGTGCACTATTAATAGTTAATAGTTTTTTTTTTAAATAAATTCTAGCAACTAAAGCCTCTATTTTCATGCAACAGCGAGTTATGTAACTCTTTTATGAAAAAAACTTTTTTGATGATTCTGTAATAATGATAATTCTGAAGAAGTAATTTTCTAGCAAAAACTTGTTCCTCCGGACACATTCCTCTTTTTTAAAATATAATTTTTACAATGAACTTTACCTATAATATGAAGACAAACCTTCGTGTCCTTTCCTAGATTTCTCCATTTAAGAAGAAAACTTACCTTAGTGGAGAGGACGATGTTTCCACCGAACACATTTCTCTTGCTCACAGCAGGCGTCAACCTCTTTTCGGCATCAAGGGACTGTTGCATGAGTGTGTTGACAAATGACGTCACGTCTATTGTCTTGTCCATGAGGATCGACAAGAAGGACTTTCTCCATTGGTTCAAGATTTCTTTGTCAAGGGAGACTAACTGATTGTCGACGTTCCTTAACCATTGTGATGTTCCTGGAATGAAATTGCAAGGTTGAAAATTTTCCCTGAAAGGTTTTTTTCACTAGGAATTTCTGTATAAATTTTTTTCTTGGTCGAATGCTTTCCTGTTTATAAAAAATTAAAAATTATATTTTAGTTTATTCTAATTTATCTTTTTTTTTTTTTTTTTTTTTTTATTATTTTTTTTTTTATTAAATAAAGTTGTTAATA
>JAUKPT010000592.1:0-19004 GCA_032273505.1 Nanomia bijuga
GAGACACTACATTTGAACAAAGCACAGTACCATAAACTTTGTGCACTTAAATACAACCAGAGAGAACTATTTGCTTTTAAAAAAAAGACTAGATAAGGCAAAAGTTCAAAATCAAGATTTACCAACCAGTAGCAATCGCAGTCGCATAAGTGTACTAAATACTACATACAGAAATTTGCAAAAAAGACAGGTTGCAAAAGTTTTATACTCAAGCATGCTTTACCTATCTATTTTATGCACAGTACTTTTTAAAGTGTTTCTATTCATTCTTTATTTCTAAATTATCTCAAAAAGTTTAAAAACTTTTTATTTGTTCATTTTCTTAGTTGACTCCAGAATAGCTCAAATCAGTGCCGCACTTATAGGGTATGTTAGCAGGGTGATATGGAGGGATGCCTTAACCCTACTTACCTTATTCAACCAATATTGGGGTATATGACTCGCATTGATTTTTAAAATAACCATACCGCCTTAAGAAATTCTCTTTGGCATACTACCAAGGGTAGATATTCTGACCATAAAGATATTTCAGTATTTAAGCGCAGTGAGGGAATGGTTGGCCAAGCAAAAAAAGAGTAAACAGCTAGCTGGGGAAGAAATTCCAACTTTAAACACCAAAAAACCTATTGCAAAGTTTTCCTAAGACTTGGTGATGAAATTAAATATATATTTTATATTATACACCAACAGCCAGATTTAATGGAATCTCTGAATTTGAGATATTGAGCAATGTTTTAGAGGGGGGTTATTGCCCATCCTCATGAAAAATAGGGTTAAGACACGTTCGTAATCTCAATAATATCTTTGGAATCTCGCTAGAATCTTTTAAATCCTTTAATAAAAAGAATATTTGGTATATTACTGGGTGAGTAAAAAAAAGGCTTTGACAACACATTATATCATGTATTGATTTCCAGATAACCTTTTTTCATTATGTAGCAGAAAGCTTAACTTAAATTTTAATGTATGATTTTTAAAAATCCATTTATTATTTGATGAGATAAGGCCATTTTTGTGAAAAAGCACATCATGAAAATTGTCAAAAAATGGTGAAAAACTGGGTATCAAATTTGATCAGCCTTTATTATTCGTTTTAAGATAATATTTTAACACTACATGCCTTCAAAAGCCATTGTGGGCCTCTTTGCTTTGTTCTCTTAAAGAGTTAGCGGTAAAAATGCTGAATATTATTTAAAAATAGTCTGTATTGATTGATTAATTTCACGAGTAAAACATTTAATACCCAGTTTTTCACCATTTTTTGACAATTTTCATCATGTAATTTTTCACAAAAGTAGCCTTATCTCAGCAAATAATAAATCGATTTAAAAAGATCATACACCAAAATTTAAGTTAAGCTTTCTGAGCAGTACATAATGAAAAAAATATATTTGAAAATTGATCATCAGATCATGGTGTTGTCAAAGCCTTACGTTTTTTTTTACTCACCCGGTAGTACCAGGAGAAAAATAACATAACATTTGAAATGTAGGCTAGAAATGCTTAATTAGTAGCTCCATTCATCAGTTATGATTTTTCTAGAACTTATAAAGTCACTATGGTCAACTTTTGAAAGAGAATTGACACTCAAAATGATCCATTGTGCAATCAAGAATAAAACTGTCATTTACCAGTATATCAAAAAATCTATTTCCCACACAAAAAACTACATACATCTTTCATCTATTCTAATGTCAACAATGACTCCCCTTTTCAATCAAATTAATTATCTAGTTGCTCAGTAACATGTTATTTATGCTACCACAAATATGTAGTAGGAAATAATTAACACTAATGAGTATTAGTGGAAAACCAAATAATATGTACTTGGCAAAATGATGTCACTCACAATACACATGTTTTTACAAATTTGTTTCCCTAAATTTTTTGAAAAACTTTAAATTAACTGACTGGCAATTTTTACTATTATCTAAAATCTTTTTAATCAACTTGTCTTTTTTAAGAAGGTCAAAGTTGGCCAAAACGTCCAGAAAGAAGTTATGTAACTTAGTTTACTATTAAATCTGTCCAAACGTATCTGTTTCATAAGCTAGTTTTCCACAAGGCACAGAAAATTTTCGAGATAATATTTGAAGAAGCTCATTGTCTGAGAATTTTCTTCATGAGTTTAAATCATTTTTGAAATATAAATCGTAAAATAAAAAGAAACCCTGGGAAATTTTAGCAACTTAAATAACATGGCAAGATTTCGTAATGGCTCAAAAGCCATTATTCTGAAATAATCCAACATAGAATCTGTTTTTCCTACATATTTTTTGTGGCTGCCCGGGTGAGATTTTTTCTCTTTACCTGGTGCGCAGAAAACAAAGCTATTTTTTTTGGCCTTATTTCTTCCACGTTTTCAGCAGAATTTCAATGTTTTTGTAGCATTTCAAGCCAGATTTTGCAAACTTCTGGCTGATGACCATATTTTTCGTTTTCCTGGTTTTCCAAAACATCTTGGCTTACTTATTCAGCGTATTGAATGTTGCTTTTGTATATTTTTGTTCCAACAATATTTTCTAACACTGGCAGATAATTTACATAAAAAAAATATCAGTCCCGTAATATGGTGGATAAAAAGGTGAACAAAATAAAAATTATGAGCTGTCAAAATAGTCGAGAAAAATTACCTGTCATATACCAACCTTTCTTCAAATCATGGCTAACATTTAACACAACCATTATTATCTTTAATAATTTATACATCCAGCATCACACATATACCACTAAAAATCTTAATTCTTCTCAATAACAGCCATATTTCTTCACAATATAATATATTGTAAATCTTTTTTTTAATTTTATATTCATAAATATATATATTCAATATTATTTATAGTGCATCCTACCATTTCTAGTTTAAAAGTAGATAAATTTTTTCTTTATTATTGTCCAATCAATACTTTTTTTTTACAAAATATGTATACTATTCAAGAAATAAACTAGAGAATGAATAGGAAGTTTAACACCCTACAGTGAATCTTTAAAGACTATTAGAGCCAACTTTAGTTTGAAACATTTGGTGAACATTTCCTGCTTATTAAAACATGTTTTTCTATGCAATTTAAATGTATGGAGAGAAGGTTAAATTCACACCAATAATTTCAATCTAGATGTTAACAGTCCATCAATCAGTGCTCTTCTCAGCTGACACTGTACTCATGTAAAGAAAATTATATGTAATGTGTATGCAGAAAGGTAGAACTTGAACAGCAAGGTATGACTTGAAAAAGATTAAGTGTATAAAATGCAAGATGAAATGGTTGATAAGATACAAGCATAAGACGTTTATGGGTGTATAAAATGTATAAGAAAGAGAATAAACATTTGAGTTGCCAAGGATGTATATATATATATACATACAGAACAATGGTACATATTTGAAGAAATAATAAAGAAAATGTATTCATTCACATAGAATGGTTTACAAGCAGACAAAATATGAAATACAATAAAAGGAATGAAGCATCAAATTACTTCTTTAATATTTTATGTAAAGATATAGTTAGTTTTCTGAATGTGAAGACGCCAAATACAAGCAAGACAATATGACAAACGAAACAGTACAATACCAAAACGAATAGTCAGATAGACAGTATATTGTCTATTCTTGAAAGCATACATCAATTTAAATGAGGTTGATTTATATTTGAAGTTAACAAACAAGAAAGGACTTTAAATAATATCAAAAGAAAAAATACTATAGTCAATTACAATGAGAGGCAATACTAAAGTACATTTGATTTCCAAAAACTTTTCACTATTCTATCCTACCACACAAAAACATGTCCTTAAAAAAGTTTATAACATGTATCAGTGTGTTGTCTGCAACAAGATCTCCATTAGAATTATAAACAAAAATCATTATTCATAACTGTGAAATTTGTAAACAGAAAGTTGCGAAATATATCACTTAGCTCGAACTAGCGTTGTGTGGGTATGTACCAGTGTCTGTGCATTATGCTCTGTAAACAAGATGTGCAGGTAGTACATGTGTATTGTACTTCTATGTATTAACCAAACTACAAACAGAGTCAGAAATATGAAACACCATTTCTTTCTTAATTTGTCTGAGTCGATTTTCTTTAAATAACTGAGTAAATATATGTATCATGAGATGGGTACACAAAGAATGACATTTACCTTGTTTTAGATCATGAAAATATGATATCACCAGAAAATTAAGAAACAATAATGGTACACGAAACGAAAGGATAACAAAACTTAATTCACTAAAAATCGTAAAAAGAGCAAGTCAAAAATGATATCCCATGTACGGGATGAAAATATAAATTTTGTAAACAAATTGTTAAAATTTTAATGATCAACCAGGCTAGAAGTAGTCTCAAATTGCTATAACTTAATTAAGTTTATTTTAATAAGAGAAAATTGTGTTGATGAGAAATTAGTGCCATGACGGTAAAGTAGATCTCGACAAATAACAGAAACTAAGAAATCCTGTTAACTCCAGATATAACAACATCAATACTTTTTCAGACAGTGATTGGCAAACAACAATGAACTTTTCAATCTATTTGAAAATATTTTAAGTATATCAAAAAACAAAAACAATACAACCAAGCATGCTATAATCAAATACAAAGTATGGTTCCCAGGAAGATTGCGAAAGCACATCTTCTCATAAATAAATGTCTTCATTAGATTGATAGATAAGAAAAACACAAACTCATATTTACCATCCCTTCACAATTTTTAAAATGACTTATTCAGATATGAAATTGAATCTCAACAATATGAAATATCAAAAGCAAATTCGGCAAAAGAAAAGAATCATCTATATTAAGCAATTTTTTTATTTTTTATTTTTATTTCTTTATTCCATCAAAATTAATTTTTTCCCAAAGAATTTGCAACAGACAGCAGAAAGGAACTACTTAAAATGGACGACAACTATTAATTCACACAAACATTTTGGAATAATTTTGCAGAAAGATGAGTGGAAATGAATTAGTGACAGTCAGTAAATAAAAAATCGACAATATGAAAACATCAGACAGAATAGTATATAGACGGAAAAGATAAGGACTAAGTTTCCAACCATGATACAAGGGGGGAAATCATAATGACAGTGCAAATAACTACAAAAGATTGCTATTCTAACAAACAAAAAAATGTCCTTGTCTCCAAATACAGGAATCATAATAAAGTTAGATAACATGTTAAGTTCAAAGGTCAAGAGACAAGAATGTAGAAAAAATATCTTGATATGAAAACTAAGATCATAGCACCTCTAAGCATATGTGTGTATTTATTGTTTATGATCTATTGAAAGAAGATATATTTCGTTCATTTAATCTACTTATAGTCAAGATGCAAAAGCATAAAGTTATTTATACATAAAACACAGTATACCAACAGATGAAATCTACTCTTTCTTGATATATGTAAAACATCGAATCATAGATAAAGTTAGATTACAACAAAGAGAGGAACATTCTAAACTCACATGTAAACAGAGATATAAAACATTGAATGATAGTGGGTATTAGCATTATGTATTTCAAAGATTATGATCTTGATAAAAAAAGCCATAGTTGAGAAATCATTAAAAATTAAATACCAAAGATTTCTCAAATAAGAAAAGGAATACTAGTCTTATCATTCTATGCTTAATCAAGATATATCATCTTGAAGTGGTAATACCAAACAAAATCCCTACTTCGTTCTTAATCTAATAAAATGGGTGGTACTAGTCTTGACAATAGAGATATTGAAAATCAAAGAATCTCATTCTATACAACAGTAAGATATGATCACAAGGATACAAGACAAATTGATACCAACACATTAATGCTTTTAAAAATAACAATGCTGGAGGCACACTGGGAAATAGATTTAGGGTGGTACCTTTTTTTGTGATACCTAGACAGCTTAGTTTTACAGATCTATTTGTTTTAAAATCTTAAACATTGATAATGTGTATAACATGCATATTGATAACACGTTTAAATCATCTAACCGTTTCAAGCTCCAACAACAAAGAAATTATACAAAATTTACATGTCTAAACTTTCTAGAAAGTTGGAAATGGTAAATAAAAAGAAATATTTTAAAAAACAGTTATACCGTTATCAGGATATAAGGCAAAATAACAACAAAACAAAAAAAGGTTATATTGAAGCTGTGATAATTTTGATAGATGAAAGGAGAGTGTTAAATGATTATCTCCCTAAAAATCTCTTTAGAAATTCAGTGAGTATATTACACAAAATCTCTTAATTGAAACCAGATATAGTTCTTAAAGTTAAAAAATGTGTAGAATATAAAATGCCAATTGATGACTTCTATCATTAATGGCTGTTATATAAGAAAAGATGAGATAGCCAACAGTATACTAATTACAATAGGGTATCTACAGTAAAAACACATTAGATTCACATTATTGGTCTGCTTTTTATAACTATTATATAATTCTACATTATCTCTTCTTACAGACAGTTTGATTTAAACTGATGGGAACACCAGAATTTTGTGGCATTTAGACATTTGCCAATATCTTTATGTCGATTTGAAAAGAATAGGATGGTACAAGTTAGTTCTTTCGTGAAAGAATATAAGTAGGTTTAAATAAATGTAAATTCTCATGCACTAGACATTTAAACATTAAACATGTATGAACAACACCCATGAAAAGATAATTAGATGGGTTACTCTTGCAGGAACATCTTTTGAAAAACCAATCAATAATTTTACACATTTTACCTTCTTAAAAAATCGTTTTAAAATATAAAAAAACAAGCAAGCTAAAAGTGGACGCATCTGCATAGAAAATGTAAAGTGCAACATCAGACAAATTACTTGCACATAAGTTAATGGAACTAAATTGGCAATATCAGCCAAAACTAATAGTTTAAATTTAAGAAATTGATGAAAACCCTCAAATTTGTGCCATTTTGGGCTGGTTTCATTAGACCCGCTGTTTGTAAGGCAGGACCAAAAAAAATTGTGTCCATATTAATAAGTTATTAGTCGAATTCGATTTATAATACAATGTCATTTGACGATGGCATACTGTATAACAGGCCATGTCATCGTGCTGTGATTTCTGGTTCAGTACCTTCCAATCATTTGTTTGGCTTGATTTTTTCAGAGAATGTTTGTAATACCAAATGATCGCTCGATATCATTATTTAGAAAAATTGGCACATTTTTCCTGGATTTGTGAGGTACTTTCGATTTCATAAAAAAAATGATAAAATTGTTAAAAACGCGCAAAATAATAAATGCCATGCACTAAAAATTTGATTGCTGAAGGATAATATCTTAAGCTATACTTATGCAAAATTTCATAAAAATTGAATAGCGCAATCAGGAGATATACCAAAAAGAAGTTTTACGAAGTGAGGTTATGCGTCAAAACCAGCCCCCAGTTTTAACTTAGGTTTACACGACGCTTCTATCTAAATTGAATGAGTTAAGAATATGGCTCAAAGTTAGGTTTTAACAATACTTTTAGAATAATAAAATGATAAAAATGATAACTTCATCAAATTCTTAATTCTCATTATCTTTCTATGTTTTATTCACACCATAAAAACAAGACAACAATTATGTCCACTATGTCCAAAAGTACTACTTAATCAAACGAACGCTTTCCAGCAATTAACTGATCGTTAATAAAGTTGCTTATGATTATAATGGTACTTCTCTGGCTTATCGCTTCTATAAAATTTTAAACTTTGTTGTGTTGCTTGTCTTCGCAATTTCTCATTTGTTTTCAAGTTGACGTTAAAACATTTCCTTAGTCGCACTTGTGATCTTCATCTTCAATATTTCCCTAGCTGTACAAAACAATAATTATATATATATATATATATAATTATATACAAGCTTGAAAGACGTTGAAACTAATCTAAACGATTAAATGAAGAACAGAAGTTCTCCAGCTGGTTGAAGGGAATATTAACTGCAAGGATTATTTATATAAATTAGTGGAATAATCCCACCACTAGTGGAAAATAATCCCATTAGTGGAATATTTCCACCGATAAGTTGAACGTGGCAATAGAAAGAAATGTTTGAAATCTTATAAGAGAGAAATCAAAAGAATAGTATATATACAGACTGATGATCTGAAAACATAATTAGTTCTCCAAGAGCTGGCAATAGAGAAAAGAAAAATGACAAAAACACCAAGTTGGGTTGAAATATGAAATGTCATATACTTTTTCAGCATTAAGACAAATATACATAGACATAGAATTAACTAATCAACTGTATTTTCAACATTACTTTTCTGAACATTATGAAAGTAAATCTTTAATATATGAAAAACATTTTTTAAAACAAACTAAGACTTAACAATGGCACAAAGGAAGTTCTAGAAAAACAATTATTGCTTCTATTCTCACCCATGTAAACCATACTTATGTATGCAGCTGAAGACTCAAACTGATCAAAAGGAAAGTTTGTGTATGTACAAAAATATAGATAAAAGAACATATGCTTAAAATGAATAATTCATTGATTTAAATAGCTTTATAAGGAAAGAACTGATAAGTGTTCATGAAGTACATTACTAAAGATTCCTGAGTAATTATGTAAGACCACGAAGAAGATATAATTTCTTTCATATTCTCAATAGGAAAACATAACAACAAATTGTTATACAGAAATATAAGAAGAAACCTTGAACGATGACAGATTCAAACAAAACATGAAAGAGGTGAAGAAAAATTTTTGAAAAGAAATATTCGAAATCTGACATGTATCAACATCAAAATTATGTACAAGCACCAGTTTGAATTGTGCAATGTATTATACAAATTAAAACATTGCTGAAAAATATTACGAAAACGTACTGCAAAGTACAAACCATATCACATAAATTATTCTTATAAGAACTAATCATCATACACTAAATAGTTGAACATAATAATCGAATTACTATGTGAATGTCATAAAACCGTATAAAATTGTTGCCAACAACTTGTGTTTAATATCAATCTATTCATTACAAGCACCATGTGGAATAACCATCATTGTAACCATACAATTAAAGGGGCTTTAGAATAAATGGAACAGCAACTTATGTGAAAATTGAGTTTAACGATAATGGTCAAGTTATAAGACAAGAATTATGCTGAGTCATGAGAATTTTCCCATAGGTATTGCATAAAAACGAGATTAAATATAGTAAAGAACAGCTTAACCAAATTATATTAAATATGATTTGTTATAAAGAATCCTTAAGTAATGAACGTTTAACTGAAGTTATAATATTGTTTTCTAGAAAATTGATTCGATTCTTATAAGTAGTAAACTTTGAACTAATACGATATAAGGTGAAATGTGCTGTATAATATTCTCTTCATACTAATTAAAAAATGTAAAACATAAACCGTGTTAACTGTACAACTAACTTAAAAAGTGAGAGTCAATAACGAAAAGTAAAATTATGTGGATAAGGGGTAATTTAGATCTTGACTTTGAAGTTCTTGCGCCATCAGTAAACATTCAGAACAAAAAGCTATTTTTTTGGATGTAATGTCAGTACCACTTCATCATATTTCACTTAAGTACAATAGTCCAGTAAATCTAGACTCAAAAGGGGGTTTAACCCCTAACAAATTGCAACAAACTTCAAATATGTGTTTTTAATTTTGTTAGGGTATTGTTAGTTGTGAAAAAAAAGTCGAGACCCTAAATCAGCATAGAAGTTATTTTTTTGGCTGCCTTTTGGTCCATCCTAGTATCAAAAGGCTACCCCTATTAAAAAAAAATTTCAAATTGCTTAAATTCTAAAACCGATTGAATTAATGAATTAGGCATGAAAGGTTGATGAGAAGAATGGTTTAATTTGCTAAGTTTTGGTCAGTTGATCATAGAGTTTTTTGTGTGCAAAGTTTCAAAAGAATTGCTGATTCAGCATAAATTAGCATTTTTTGTCTACCTCAAACTCTATTTTCTCAAGAAGTGTAAATCAAAACATAGCAAACCATACCATTTTTCTCATCTACTTTTTACGCCTAATTCATCTATTTAATCAGTATTTAAATCGAAGCAACTTACAAAAAAACACTTTTTTCTAGGGGTAGCCTTTTAATACTGGAATGGACCAAAAGGCAGCCAAAAAAATCACTTTTTCACTGATTTAGAGTCTCGATTTTTTTTCCGCAATCAAAAACAATACTGAAAAAACATATTAGACTTTTGTTGCAATTTGTTTGAGGTTACCACTACAAGTATTTTTTTCATTCTCAATAAAGGTTTTCATCAAAAAATATGCTTCCCTTCCCCATCTTCAATCATTTTTTTCCAATTCACAAAATCAAGAGACTAATGAACAAAACTGATGATCATTACACAACTTAGTACTATTCAATTAAATGTGTCATTGAATCATGCTTTATGTTGTTTACTTTTGAAGAGCATAAGAAAGATAATTAGAAATTGAGCCAAAACACAATCCAAAAAAATACAATGAAAACAACTTGTGCGATTAGAAATATTATTTATCATCTTTTTTCACTTTAAATACTTACTAAAGAAGAAGTGTGATAACTTAGCACAGTAGGAACTGAGTAGTATTTTTCTGTAATTGGAGTTCCAAATATAGGCATCATTAAGTAAGGAAATCAAACAAAATAAACTGTCCTGAAGATTTTAATGACTCTCTGAGGTTTGGCTCCTTGTCAACTATGAGCAATATTATTGAAATTATCATCATTCCAATAATAGCTAATGCAGATAACCACAATAAAATATGATGTGTACAAGAAGTTATGCATGACATTTCAGCCAGTTTCAACAAAAAAATATCTGAAGGAAAAGATAACATTTGCTTCAAGGCAGGAATATGTTTTTTAAAAGAAAATAAATTTGGTTTTATCTCTTCATTAAAACAAATCTAGGTAAATGTTGGGGTAACAAAAACTTGAAATGATATTACATCCCTTGCATCAGAGGAATTTTGTTATTGTGTAATATTACTATTACACAATATTCTATATCTTAATTGGACTGGGAAGAAGGGCTGGGACTGAATCCCGCCCTGATATAAAATTCTTTCAAACACGAAAAATTCTAGTAGGAGGTGGACAAAATATCCCCAAACCTCCCCCTAGCCCCACCAGAGCCCTGCTCTTCATTATATACAAAAAACTCAAAAAGCCCAGCCAAAAAAGTGTTGCACACTGGAGGGACCTCATCAAGAACAGAAGATAATGTAATATGAAATAAATATCAATCAGAAAAACCCCTTTTCAAATTTCAAACAGCTTATCGAAACTCTTTATGTTAAATCAAGAAGCAATTGCATATAAACCAACTCCTCCCTGCTCATCATCATGTTACCATTGCCAGGTTGTGGTTAGGAGAAAATCAATACAACGAATAATATTCTACAATTCCCAAAAAGCTTTTCTATAACAACGAAATAGACCATGTATAGTGTTTACCACAATGAATAAAACAAAAATTCCATGGTAAATAAGATCTTCTTGATACTTAGAAATATCATATTCAGCCATAGTAATATTACATAGTCATATGACTCGTTTTAACACTCTTTAACAATACTCTCTGGTGGTACTTCAATCAATATCAGATGTCAAATAAACTTCAATAGGCTGGACTTAATTTTAGCATTATCATCAGTGTGTGATTACAAACCCTTTAACTATGTCAATAATGCCACACAGATTCTATAAAAGACATGACAGTGAAGTTTATAGAACCCAGTAATTTCATTTTGTATAAAATCTTTGAATTGTTTGTGTTAGATATTTTCATAAAAGTATGTCAAGATAAATAGAAGTGAACTATATATAGCTAACAAAGGTACTTTATGAAAATATTCCTGCAACACAAATGTTTATAAACGACTGGATAGAAAAGTCATCTTAAATAAAAAAGCTTTTTCCTTACAAATCAGACAATGACGACAATTTAGGAATTATACTAGTATATATAAGAAATAACAGTATGGATATAATATTTCTTTACAATTTGACTAAAATTTATCGCCACCCTAAAGTTACTGAACAAAACTATCATAAAAACAAAATCATAATTTTGATATAAACGTTACTGTCGATAAAAAATGATATGAACTTTTACATGATCCGTGAACTAAAAAATAGAAACGTACAGCCAAACAGAAATCATTTCAACTAAACTGATAATGCCTACATAAACATAATTAAAATATTGCATTTATAAAAGAAAATATGACATTTATTGTAGGAATACCAAAAAAGCTGAGGATTATTGTCCTGACATTTCATTTTCTCTACTAAGTAAACTGATGAATCTTTATTTGAAAAAAGATAATTACAGAAAGAGTAATTAAAACAAATAAAACACATCAGATTAATTGGAATGTCTAAATAGAAATTGTTAATGAAAACATTCTTTGAATAGTGTAACTAAAATTAACTAAGTTTAACAATAAAGCAATTTCAACAAAGAAATAGTTCTCATAAAACGATTTTTACTATATTAACAATGTTTCATATAAAGTATATTCGTACAAACCAAAAATATAAATCAAGTTTGAATATCAATCAATATTGCATACTAACAGAATAGAACATTGATGTAGAATAATTTTGAAAATAACTTAAATCCTCAGAATGAAGCTTGGAAAACGACTCTAGATGACATTAAAGATCTGTTAAATATTCTTTTACATTTTAATATCTTGATTATAATACCAACATTGGCAATAATATCAATACTATTCTAACTTCCAACAGCTTCAATATATCTCAGCATTGGACAAATTAGAAACAAAAATTAAAAAAAAAACTTTTAATATACAGTAACAAAGAAATGAAAACACAAAAATAATTTATAGGAAATTACATTTTTGGACATAACTATTTATTTCCTCAAAATGATAGTCACGTGGAGAGACAATCATCTCTCTGACAGTCTACTGGATAATTATTTCAAAATCTAGATCAACATTTCAACATCTCTTTGAATTATCTCCATACAATTTGAAAAGAAAGAAAAACAGAAAGTCATAAGGTTGTATAACTTAGGAAGAATCATTGAAAAATATATATATTAGTTGTTGAAAATTATAACTTGAAGAGAAATGTCAACAGAAAATAATTCAGTGCCAGAAAAGTATTATTCAGTAAACTGTTGACATTAATGAAGAATTTTCATGAAAGAAAGAAAACCAAAATGAACATGTTTGATGAGTTAACTTGAGTTGACAACTAATGAAATATGGTTATATCTACTAAAGGATTCGAAGAAGTAAAAAGATCTATGATAATATCGATTGGAAGCTATCAAATCAGTCTAAAACATGAACTTGGTTTCGTAAAACTGGATTCTTCCTTTTTACAAAAATATGTGTTTTTTTTTAAAAAATAAAGATTATTTTTTTGTCAATATTCATACTCATTATTGTGTTAGTGACCTATCTTTACATAAAAGCTACACTACTCATCAGAAGGACTCATGCAAAAAGATGTAGGGAAATTTTGACCATACTTTCATAATGAAAATCCACTAAAATTCTTTAAAAGAATATTTAGGAAGAATTATGTTCAGAAAACGGTAATAAATCAAAAGAAAATTGAAAGAAAATCTATTGTTTAGATTCTTAATTAATTGACCTTACCCTTTAAAATTAAATCTTCAAAACTAATAAATTACAGGAAAATAATTTACTAGTTTCTGTTTCTAAAACTTATTTCATTTGTAAAAAAATTAGATATGCTGATAACAATGATTCAAGGGATGTTCATGTATTGTCTTGTAATTCTGCGAAGAATGTTTATATAGACTCAATAAACTTTAACTAAAATTGTTATAATAATAAAATAAACAGTAAAGTTGATGATAAAAATAGTTCATCTTAATTTATCATCAAGATTTTATAGAAAATTCTCAAGATATGGTGTGGGGGGGGGGGATCGTGACAAATAATAGTCTGATTGTGCACATTGTGCTAAAAGCAGCATTTTTGGTACAGAGGTACATTGGACCAATACAATTCATTTGAGTCGAGGTCCCACGAAAAAGGAACATATTTGGCGCCATCATGACGTAATTTTCTAAAAATCTGTAAAACTGTACATGGCACATGCATATTGGTATCAATTGAATGCTAACAACATTATTAGATGAAATATATAATTTTACCGCGTTAGAAGTCAAAATTCTGGCCACCAGGAAGCATTTTCCTGGAAATGACGTTATTTTCAATAAGCTCAGAAATAAGTGGTGGCCTATCATTATTGGTATCAAATGGCAAGTTTTATCATTGTAGATGAGAATTTAAATGCTTCCTTGTCAAAAAATAAATTTATTACGTCACCAGGAACATGTTTCCTGGAAATCACATCATTTTTTTTATGCGTAGTTAGAAAGGAGATGTATAATTGACCACACTAAACAAAACATTTCGATCATTCACTGCCTAATTATCTTTCAATTTATATCGCATACCGTTCATGTTTAACACAAACAACACGTATAATCGAAAATATTAACTATGCAAAACATTTGTTCACCTGAAGTTCGAAGAACTCTTCTGCACAAAATATTGCCGATAAAATTAACTGGAAATTGTGCTTTATATGCCAAGAAGAAAACAACGATCCTTTACAGAATCCTTCCGGTAATCCTTCACAATCTGCAAGTGCAAAAGAAAGGTATGATAAGTTGGCAGTTAAAATGGAAAAACTGTCAGACATAAAAACAACTTCCAGTGCCAATGGATATTGAAAAGTTAAAATCGGGAGTTAGTCTTGGAAATGTAAAAAGAAGTTTGACGACGATAAAGTTAAAAGAGCAGATAAGCAGAAGGCTGATCAGATTTCCCAGGAAAGTAATGATGTAAAATTGTTTCGAAAAACAAGAAGATCGGCAGGAGCTCCAGTCGTCGAAGTTGTTGAAAAGTGTTTCTTCTGATGAAGAGATTGAGAAAGAAGGGAAACCTTTTCATAGAGTAACAATGTTCCAACTCGATGCCCGAGTTCGAAGTGCAGTGAAGGATACAAACAATACTCCTCTCTATTCGAAACCTCGTTCATAGATGAAAAGCTCCTTTTATCTGAAGATGTTATCCCGGTATTCAAGTTGGTCGATTTGGTTAAATAATATTCAGAGTATTCAGTGCCACGAACAACTGAATGCAGACATCAAAAGTGGAGGTGGTGCAATTGGCCTAACTGAGGATGATGAGAAATTTCTACGGTGGATGCTCTGTGCACCCGAAGAAGCTCGCATAGTTAGTGAGTTCGAACAATTTTGTGTTGATTCAGATGCTTTTCGTCATCATGAAGATTCTGCAAGTTTTCAGACGAAGTTT
Organism: Nanomia bijuga; assembly: GCA_032273505.1. Lineage (NCBI taxonomy): Eukaryota > Metazoa > Cnidaria > Hydrozoa > Siphonophorae > Agalmatidae > Nanomia > Nanomia bijuga. The sequence goes on from JAUKPT010000592.1 coordinate 15,302, forward strand.
TCAAATGATGTTGCTAGTATGGAAGAAGAATTCAGAAGTCATAGGAATCCGTTCGATTTGAGAGATCATGAATTGATTAATCTCGTGTCAAACGATGTTATGGACGATGTTGCTGTCAAGTCAGTAAAATCTATTGAAAAATTGGGTTATGAACAGAAGAACTCATTTCTTTCAATGTTGGAAACAAACCCATTTGCATTCTCTGAATCGATCAAGTTAAATCGCCTCAGAGTGTTCCACAAATCTCAGACAAAGCGAAGGCAGACAGCTTCAGAAAAAGAAACTTAAGATTAACTGAATCTCTTTTCACATCTCTATGTTGTAACCCAAGAGCGAGATGGAGAAATGGATGAATTTTTCAAGCATGAAACATTGACTCACCCACTGTCCCTTTCGAAGTATGGTAAAATACGATCAGGAGAAAAGTCCGAACTGATTCCTTGCTTGAAGGAATTGTCTGAAGAATCAGTTCCACTATTAGGTATGTCAGTTTTGGATGGTGTTGTGATGGAAGGATCAGTAATTAAGGGTAATTAGAGTTTTAAACATAAAATCATGAATTACCCTTAATTAGTATTAATTACCTTTTAATTAGCACTCCTTTTTAATCATTTCTTTTATTAGTTTCTGAAAATGTATCTGAGATAGGTGTGAAACATATCAACATGGAATTTTACAAAAGTTGTTTTATTTTTAAATATATATAAAACATATTTTTTAAGTTTTTAAACGTGATGTTTTTAGTTTTTCTTTATTTTGACCGGATAGTATGAATCAAATAGCTTGCAATCTTGGTATAATTAAGTTTTACTGGGGTGGGGCAAAACTTTTCCCAATTTTCATTTTCTGATATTGAGATTTATATGGTGATTTATAAATGATTAAAATTAAGTAGGATCAGCCTCTAGACTATGTACCTGGAGCTTGCCCCGGCTTTGTTAGCTTGATAGTCCAACGTAGGGTTTTGTTCAGTGTTAAATGTCGTGTGTGTCGTCCTGTGATCCCAGACCAAGTAGTAGTGCTTAGTAAATTGCCATATTATCACTTTAGAGAGGCATGTTATCACAAATTACTTGTTCTGCGCTTTATATAGCGAGGGTCTGATAACATATCATACGTCACTAGGACACTAACCATATTTTATAAATTTTTCTTTACAGAATCACCCGAGGTAAGTAATAATAATCATGTGGAAAGTACTCACAAATTGAACAGAAACAAGAAGAAATTATCGAACAAACTTTTCTGTGATTCTTCATTCACTGCAACCTGCTAATCCCTATCTTCTTGGCTTTGGTAAAACACACTCACCAGGAAAACAAAAGAGAAAAAGTATGCAAGCTTCTTTGAAACTTGTTGCTACATTTTGGTGAAAAAATAACATTAATATATCCTACGTTGATTCACAGTAAGTAATTATCTTAAAAGTTTGTCTAATTCAGACTATTGATTAGTTGAAATTTTCGTCATCAAGAATCTGATTGGTTCTTTTCAAAATGTCACAATTTGAAGTTTTATTGAAAACTAAAATAATTGGGAAAATTGTTTTGTGAACCAAACAGAATCTTCATGACGTAATATTTAACCATACAATAGTCTAAATTAGTTAAAGTTTTGAGTTGACCTTCAAGTTTCTTTTCAGATTTAACCATGAACATTTTTATACTCACTGTAGATGCATAAGTTCAATTTGATATTTGTTGTACAACATGATTGTTCACTCAGATAATTGTTTGTGTTGATAAAGCACAGCGGAGCTTTGCCCTGTTATCTCAAACAAGTGCATAGTTGCTGTGGCTAAACCTATATATTATTATTATTATAAGTTGTATTTTTTGTTTTTTTAACTTCTGCAGTTAATGAAAATATTAATAATTTACGTTTACTCTTTTCTAACTATATTGCACCATACTGCATGATTTTGATAAAAATTTTAAGTTGGCGAGTAGAAGTATTATTTTTTTTTTTACTTCTACAGTTAATGAAAATATTAATAATTTACCTCTTCTCTCTTCCCATCATGTTACCGTTTGTACTTAGGACTCACATTTTTATGAGGGAAATTTGTGATTAATCACCCTGAGTGAAATTTTTTTGAAATTTTGTTTTGTAATATCCCGAATGGAGTGAGCTTTGCCGCCATTTTATAGGAAAAGAATAGCCAATTTTATTTTCTGAAATTGACTTAGCCATGCAGTCTTTAGTGTTGTCAACATTGTCATAGAAAGTTCTTTTTCTCGAGATAATTTGAAGAATTTCGATAGAAATGCTTCGATTTTCCTAAATTTTCATAAGATTTTGCTCCAAACAAGTAAAAATGATGTTACCATTTTTATTACCTAATGGGAAAAAAGTCATAATGAATCTAATCATGATATATAATAGATTATTTTTTAAAATCACGTGATATAAACCGTGCAAGATAAGACGATGCGTTTATGATAATTCAATGGCGTTTCATAACCATATGCTATAATAACTATAATCTTTCAAAATTTCTAAAGTACATAAACGATCACATTAAAAAAATGTTTTTTTTGGTCGAGATACTAAATAAATAAATAAATAATTATCTAACTAAATAATCTTTCTTCATACAGCCCACTTCTAATCATATCAATCACTGAAATAAGGTCCGCCAAAAGTGTGGTGTGTCATGCCCGAATTATTTCATATTTTGAGAAAAATATAGAGTAGATATCGGACACTTTCGTTTTCTTCTTCTGAGGACCAAAACATCAGAACACGACATGTCAATGTATATAAATAACACACTGTTAAGATTTATGTCGTGACCAGCTATATTCCAAACATCAACTTTCTAACATTTTTTCTTCGTGAGATATCGAGAAAAGAAGGAAAAAGAATACGTTCTACTTTCGAATTCTTAGTTCTTATTTCAGGAGTTAAAAATTGTGTTAAGCTAAATTTACACCGTCGTTTTCTTGTTCCTATATGATTTGACTTAAAAAGCTAATTTGCCTTTACAATTCCTACACAAGACATTATATATTTCTTGTCTGTTATACAAATTATCTTTAACAATCAATATGTTATCATAAAATCGTTAGAGTTACTTTTTAAATGTGATCAGTTGTGGGTTAAATCTAGCTTTATGATAAATAAAAAAAATATAAAGAACTTTATCTTGAAAAATAATTATTCTTTCAATTGATTGTTTTGTCACAAGTTACACTATACCTTGAATTATATATTGCAAGAAAAATCATTAAAATATCATCTAGTATTGTCAAGTTATTCAATAAAATACAAAATACCCATTATTTACCCAAATATTATAGATTTTTTCTCCATATTAAATATATATGCTAGATGTCCACTGATGAATCCTTCCTGAAGTTTTGATTACTTAATTTTGATCAGAACCTACTTTGCGTAAAAAAAAGTATCGGCAACAAATACGGCCGTGTTTAAGAAGGCCATGGGTGTGTTAAATAAAGCCATAGGTGTGTTAAATAAATTTGACAGTAGTGTGATCTGAGCGAACCTAGCGGAAGGTAGACATCAGTAAAAATTGTAGAACAACAACAACCTTGAAAAGTGAACATTAAGCTTATCTGAAACATAGCGTCTTTAAGAAAATAGAATTGTTCGAATCTAAATCAAATTCTGAATGAATTGACTAAAGATATCATGAATGTAATTCATTTTAGTAAAGAAAATTCTAAATTATCCAAGTGAA
>JAUKPT010000593.1:0-19003 GCA_032273505.1 Nanomia bijuga
AGAGAGTGATGATGAAAACTTTGAATTTTATGGATTCACTGAGCATGGAATTAGTGTGGACAATCAAGAAGATATGGATATTGATTTTGACATAACGGTGTCAGCACCATCAACGTCCACCCATGTGTCGTCAACATCAAGTGCACAATCCACGTCCATACCGTCATCAACAGATGCACCATCCACTAATGTGTCATCATTACCATCAACATCAGATGCACCACCTGCCAACCTGTCATCATTACCTGCTGCAAATCCAAACCTTCATTACATCGGACCTATGTCACGTGAATGCCCTCATTGCCATGCATATCGATTCCCAAATGAATCACTTAACTGTTGCCATAATGGCAAAGTCACTTTGGATATGAATCCCTATCCTGAAACTTTAAAGAATTTATTTGAGAATAGACATTTCTTAGATAGAATACGATCATATAACAATGTTTTTGCATTTGCTTCACTAGGGGCTCAGATGGCTCCTCCACCAGGATTTGGACCATACTGTTTTAGAATTCATGGTCAAATTTACCATAGAACAAGCTCACTACATCCTAATGATGGCCAGAGAAGAAGATATGGCCAAGTTTATATTTTAGAAGGTGCTGAAGCTGTAATGGCTAGAAGAGAAGAAGATTCTTCATTATCAGAGGATATAATCAGACAGGTGCAAGATGTATTGAATGAGGTTAATCCATATGCAAGTTCATACCGTCATATGTGCGAGGTCGAAAGGGAAGAAAATCTCAGAGCTGAAGTTGCAGGGGTTGACCCTAATCCAGTAACAATGATATTTCGCGAGGGTGGTGACCAGAGACGCTATAATGCTCCTACAGATGAAATTGCTGCAGTATTTGTTGGTGATCATGGCGCTCCTCCAGGCAATCATGACATTGTTGTTTATCCAAAAAACAGCCCACTGTATCATATCTCTTACTTAAACAAACATTGTGATCCTATGATGTATCCAATTATTTTTCCAAGAGGCCAGTTTGGATGGGATCCAGCACAAGAACACAATGAGGGATTTCGGACAACCTCAAGGTATGGATTAACACAATTACAATATTACAGTTATAGATTAGCTGTTCGTCCAGAATTCAGTGCAATACACAGATCTGGTAAACTTTTGCAGCAATACATTGTTGATGCATATGTCAAAACCGAGGCAGAGAGTTTAAATTACATTCAAACCCACCAGTCTGACTTGCGTGTTGAGCGCTACCAAGGCGTGATGGACCATATTCACAGTGAGGCAGCATCTCATAATATTGATGTTGGAAAAATTGTCATACTTCCATCATCCTTTGCCGGCAGTCCTCGAAATATGCAACAGGAATACCAAGATTCTATGGCAATAGTTTCAAATTCAGGGAAACCAGATTTATTCCTGACATATACTTGCAATCCTAAGTCAAAGGAAATAACTGAAAATCTTCTTCCTTGCCAAAAAGCATCTGACCGACCTGACCTAATTTCTCGAGTGTTCAATCATAAATTACAAGAACTGAAAGACGATTTGATGAAACGAGATCTTTTAGGAAAAATAGTTGCACATGTTCATGTGATTGAATTTCAAAAGAGAGGACTCCCACATGCACATATGCTCATATGGCTTCATAATGATGATAAACTTCGAACTGCAGATGATATCGATCAAATGATTTCAGCAGAAATACCAGATCCAGTGTCCCAGCCTGCACTATACGAGATAGTGAAATCAACTATGATCCACGGACCATGTGGCATAGTTGATGGAAGATTGTTCGATAAAGCCCCCTGTCAAACAAAAGAAGGGTGCTCGAAGAATTTTCCTAAACAGTTTGCAGAAACTACCAGAATTAGTGTTGATGGTTACCCAGTGTACCAAAGAAGAAATAATGGTCGAACCATTACTGTGCGTGGCTGCACTCTTGACAACAGATGGGTAGTACCATATAACCCAATACTTTCTCTCCGGTATGGTTCTCACATAAACTTGGAAGCATGCATGAGCATCAAGAGTGTTAAGTATCTGTTTAAGTATGTATACAAAGGACATGATTGCATTAACCTCGAACTTCAGGAGAAGTACGATCACGATGAGGTTAAAACATACTTAGATGCAAGATATGTCAGTGCTCCTGAAGCATTTTGGCGACTCTCAGAATTTAAGATGCATGGAAAATCACATGTTATCTTTCGGTTGCCGGTACATTTGCCAGATCAACAAAATGTGTATTTCCGCCCAGGAAATGAGGAGGAAGCTGCTCAAAGAGGAACCAACACACAGCTAACTGCATGGTTTGAGTTAAATCGTAACTCTGTAGATGCTAGACAGTATTTATATACTGATATTCCAAAACATTATGTTTGGATTAAAAAGGAACGTAAATGGAGAGTTAGAAGGCGTGGTGGGAAAAGAGTTATATCACGAATGTACTCTGCCAGCCCAAGGGATCGTGAGAAGTATAGTTTACGAGTTCTTCTCCTGCATGTTCCTGGTGCAAAAAACTTTGTAGATCTAAGGTCTTATAACGGTATTGTATATCATACATTTCAAGAGGCTTGCATTGCTAGAGGACTTTTGGATGATGACAGAGAGTGGGATCGAGCCCTTGCAGAAGCAATCTCCCTTCTAATGCCACGTCAGTGTAGACAATTTTTCGCTTCTATTCTTACGTATTGCCAGCCTGCAGAACCAAATGTGCTATGGGAAAGATATCAGGAAGGATTAGCAGAAGATTTTGCACGTAATTTGTCAACTGAACAAGCAATTCAAAGTGCTCTTGCTGATATCAACTCCAGATTGGAAGAGTCAGGAATGTCATGTGAACAAGTAGGACTCCCTGCTCCAAATGTTGTTTTAAATCCTGAACAAAATTATTCACTAGATGATGCTTCCACTGCAGCTCATAATTTGTCCATCTTGAATGATAAACAACGAGAAATTGTTGATGATGTTTTGACAAATTTAGAAAATGAGAATAACAACACTGAGCCAAATGTTTACTACATAGATGGTCCTGCAGGAACAGGAAAAACTCTTATTTACAATACATTAATTTCATTATGTCGCTCTAGAGGAAAAGAAGTTGCTTCATGTGCTTGGACAGGAATTGCTTCAATTCTGTTGAGGCATGGTGTTACGGTACACAATTTATTCAAACTTCCTGTACCTATTATGGACACCAGTACTTGCAATGTTTCTCCTTCTTCTCTTTATGGTGACTATCTAAGAGAACTCTCCATCATCCTAATAGACGAGGCATCTATGATTCCAAATGATGCTCTTGATGCAATAGACAGACTCTTGAGAGACATCATGAAAAATGATATTCCATTTGGAGGAAAGCTTTTGATATTTGGTGGTGATTTCAGACAGGTTCTACCTGTTGTTATACGAGGCACTGCTACAAAGATACTTGAGCAGTGTCTCAAAAGATCTCCATTATGGAAACATTTTCGTGTCTTCAAGTTGACGGAAAATATGCGTGCACATGCTGAAGAACGATCGTTTGCACGGTGGCTTCTTCAGTTAGGTAATGGAACTCTTGAAAGCCAGAACTCAACTGAAGATGATATGATTGATGTTCCTGATCAATGTTTGGTGGATGATGTAGTTGAAGCTATATTCCCAAATTTTGATGAAGATAGGAGTACTTCAACCATCCTAACCCCCAAAAATGATACTTCGTTGAAATTGAATGACACTATTCTTCAACGTTTACCCGGTGAACAGCGTGTGTTCTTCAGTTCTGACTGTGTCATATGTGACAATGATGAGGAATCTCAAAATTATCCTCTTGAGTTCCTCAATTCAATTACACCTACTGGTATGCCTCCACACAAACTGAATCTGAAGGTTGGTTGCACTGTGATGTTGCTGAGGAATCTGAACAGTAAAAGAGGACTGTGTAATGGAGTTAGACTCAAAGTCCTTAATATTTACAATTCAGTCTTACATTGTACAATATTGACAGGATCTCATTCAGATCAGGAAGTCCTTATTCCAAGATTGAAATTAGCACCTTCGGATGCCAATCTTCCTTTTACGTTACAACGCACACAGTTTCCTATTCGATTATCGTACTCAATGACAATTAATAAGTCACAAGGACAAACCTTCGACAAAGTTGGTATATTTCTTCGTGAACCAGTATTTTCACATGGGCAACTTTATGTTGCATTTTCACGTGCAAGGACCATTAATGGAGTGAAAGTCGTGGTTGAAAAAAATAAACGTGTAACAAAGAATGTAGTATATAAAACTATTTTGTTATAAAAAGGATTTTTTGTTTATATGTACATGTTTTTCTAGGTATTTCTATTACTTTTACGAGTATTATTGCATTTTTAACTCATGCTTCTTTTCCCCCATTGTAATTGATAGGAAGTGTTCTGGGTTGGGAAATGGATTCTAAATAGGCTTTTCTGAAAAGAATAAACTTCCAGGGGTTCTTTTTTACACTTATTGTACATTTATTGTACTTGACATTCAGATAAGATAGTTATGCCCCTTGAAGTAGACCCTTGGAGTTGCCCGTTATTAACGGGCTGTGCAGCTAGTATATTTATAATACGATAGATGATAATAGATGGATACTATGATAGCTTACTACAAAAAAGATAGTGTTATCTTATTCTTATGGAACTGTTGAGTTGTCCTAATCCAGGCTGTTTCTGTATTATCTTATTCCTCACAGGCATCCAAAAATCGGGAAAGGGGTAAATAGTCCAGGCTCTGTAACATTTGTGACCTACATTTCTGTGTATTTTCCCCCCTCTCTGTTCCTCCAATGTCTGCCTAATCCTAATTTTAAGTTCAATCTGGCTCTATGACCCCAAAAATAGGCCAATGATCACTAAATTTTCGTAATTTCACCCAAAGGAGTCACTCTTTAACCCCCAAATTGGCCCAATGACCCCCAAATATGCCTCATGACCCCTAAATGACCCACAATTAGCCCCAATATGGATCTATGACCTCCAAATTGGCCCATTGACCCCAAAATGAGCCACAATAACAGCTAAATTGGCCCATTGGCCCTTAAATGAGCCACAATAACAGCCAATATGGCCAATTGACCCCCAGATCGGCTGAATGACCATTTGGTCCAATTCTTTGTCGGGCATGGTCGGGATTTATTGGGCACGGTCTGGCATGGTCGGGCATGGTCGGGTACGCATGTGTGGGGGGGGGGGCTCAAATAGTAACAAAATCATGTCAAAACTACATGCAACTGGAAATAATACTGATGCCTTTGCCCAAAATATTTTGGATATTGCTGATTTTGCTTCCATCTACATCAATGATAAAGCATGTATTCAGATAGAATCAGATAATATAAAAGCATACACGAAACCCTTAACAGAAATTTATGAAGAAGAAATATCACAATCAAAAATAACATTAAAAAATGGCATGGGTGTTATGAGGGAAAGGTCTCGTACAATAATTCTTAGATTTTCATTCACGAATGGCATCCATCGGGTAAGGACGTGTGCAAATAGAGGCACAGCATTAAAAAAAAGGAGTTAAAAACAAAATGTCGGCAAGCTTCGACATCTCAAACATGACAACTGAATCACTAACGGCACTAGAAAATAAGGATTTGATTTCAATAGTCAAATCCTTGTACAAAGAGAACTCAAAACTCAAGGTATCAGCTAACAGGAAAACAATACGAAAAAAGACTGATCGAAGTTGAAAGAGAAATAAACAAGGACAAACAATACAATCAAGGAGATTCTATCAAAATAGTTGGAATTGGTACAAGTATTCCCGACGAAGAAGTGGAGAATACTTGTATCAAAATATTAAAAGCAGCACAAGTCAAAGTCGAGGTAAAATCCCCTGGCAACATGGAGATTCATGTTGCTCATCGCAAAAATAAAAAAGGAGATGTAATCATTAAATTCACTAACAGGAAGTTCGCTGAGATTGCGATGGTAAACAGAAACAAAATTCGCAAAATGGAAACGTATAAAAACATTTATATCAACCAAAGCTTATGTCCAGAATTTAACTTTCTCAGTTTTGCTCTGAGACAAGCCAAAAGGGAAAAGAAGATATTGTCAATTAAATATAAACACGGAATACCAATGGCAAAACTAAAGGACTCTGAAGTTTTTGTTGAAATTAGTCATGAAGTTAAATATGGTTAAATATGGTTAAATATGGAATTGATATTCCATCTCATACACGATAAGTTTTATTTTTTATTTCTCTCTTTGCCCTGCTCTAGTGTTTAAATTTGTTGTTGTATTTTACAAAACATTATGCATACATTTTAATGTCATAAATACACACACACCACTAAAACATGTTTTTAGATTCATTAAATTTTTTGTCTTGAGCTTAACTAATTACCACGGATTTTAAAATATATATGTAATAGTCATTAGTTACCGTAATTTTGCATCTACAATCATGTTTTTTCGATTAGCCATTCTATGATTTAAATTCATCAACTATCTACTTTCTAAATTAAAGTTGTGTGGTGTTTGTGATTGTTTGAACTGTCATGTAAGTTGAATGTTTAATAAGAAAATTTATTATAATTTTCTTGAATCTATTGAATTTTACGGCGTATGCCACAACATTTCTATGTGAAATGTACCATTTTATTAATTGGTAAGTCTACTATCGTACAAAACCGCATCATACAAGCTTCATTTTCAGGTATTTTGAACCTGATTTCACCTTAAAACTATTTCCCCGTTAATGGACATATCAAAATTTTACAATATTTTCTAAATCATATTCCCCCTTTTGGGATTTTCCTTGGTACACGCCAAAATTCTCCTTATATTTATTCCGCCGCTAGCCTCTATCTAGCCGTCAACATATAAATCCTTCCAGCATAAAAATCTTATTTTAAGCTGATGGTCACGTTCACACCAATAGATAATTTTATGGTATTGTGTTAGATTTATTATGTTCAACGTATCAGCAGTTATGCAGTTGTTTTTACTACTGTTATAATCGCTTATTATCGAAAACAGAATATCTTGTACCGTAAATATAAAAATAATGGTTTTAAACCTGAAGACAGAGCTTCTCTTGATGCACATCAAATTATTTGTTCTCAAGCTGTTTTAAATACCAAGGAAAAGTATCTCAAAGAACAGGGTGAAAAACTAGCCAAGCCTAACACCGCCCAAAAAACTTATTGGAAAATACTAAACACATTCTTGAATAAATGCAAGGTGTCAAGAATTCCTCCCCTTTGTGTCGACAACAAATTCATAACTGATTGCAAAGAGAAAGCTAAACAATTCAACATTTGTTTTGCCTCTCAATGCACTCCATTTACAACCGACAGGGTCATGCCTGACTCAATCTCTTTTACTGAAACGGAAATAAAGGAAATTCTTCAAGGTCTCGATGTAAATAAAGCAAATGGCACTGACCAAATCTCTGCTAAAATGATAAAACTTTGTGGTAATAGTTTTGTTACACCCCTAAAAATAATATTCACCAATATAAAAACTATGAAAACTGGGGTTTTCCCCTCGCAATAGAAGGAAGCAAATGTCACTCAGACTCATAAGAAAAACGACAAACAATCCATTAATAATTACAGACCTATTTGCCTTCTACCTATTCTAGCCAAGGTTTTCGAACAAATTATCTTCAAGAACATTTATAATCATCTAACAATCTCCTATCCATTAACCAATCTGGCTTTAGACCGAATGACTCATGTAAAAATCAGCTTCTCTCACTTGTCAATGAAATTCATGAAGCTTTTGACGATGTTAACTGTATCGAAGTTAGATCTGTCTACCTTGACATGTCTAAGGCTTTCGATAAGGTATGGCATGATGGTCTTCTTTTAAAATTAAAACAAAATGGTATAAGTCTACTTCCACTTCTAACCAGCTATCTCGATTGTAGAAAGCAACAAGTTTTGATCAATGGTCAAGAGTCTGATTGGGATTTTGTCAAATCAGGTGTCCCCCAGGGGTCAGTCCTTGGCCTGTTGCTTTTCCTTATATTTATTAACGACTTAGAATCGTTTCTGTTATGCAAGGTTAAATTTTTTGCAGATGATACCTCTATTCTCAATTGTAAAAGATCCTGAAATATCTGCTTCTGATTTAAATAATGATCTTTGTGCTATCTCAAAGTGGGCTGATCAATGGAAGATGTCATTCAACCCAGATCCTCTAAAACCTGCCGAAGAGATTATATTTTCTAGTAAAATTAAAAGCCCCGATCATCTTCCTCTTAGTTTTAATGGTACACAAGTCAAACGGGTTAATAGTCACAAACATTTAGGAGTAATCCTGGATTTAAAACTGTCGTTCAGTACCCATATCAATGAAAAGGTCAAAATTGTACAAAAATAGATAGGTATTATAAAACACCTAAGATCTTAACCCTATTCCGTATGGGGGGGGGGCTATATAGCCTTCCCACCCATAAATTGTAGAATATCTGCCGAACCACTTGCGATATGAATTTTTCCTTTCATGACTTTTAGTTTTTATCTATCTTGACTCTTCTCCCAAAAAATGAAAAAAAATGGGTTATGCGAACATTCCAAAAATGGTCCTTTGTTGAAGGCCTCTCCCGTTTTTTTTTCAAAATTATAGATATTCCTTATATAATAACTAAGATTATATTCAAAAAAGAAGAAATCATCTAGTGATAAGAAAAATATTACTAAATGAAAACAATTTATCAATAATTACAAATATTTTATGTTTTTTCCGGTATTTGGCGCATTCCATTGTTTGATCCACATTCCAAGAATTCAAGGAATGTGTGTTCAATTATCTTACCTAAAAATAGCGTCGCAAACTTTGTTTTGAGTGATCTCAGAAAAAACGCTGACATCAGCAAAAAAATGCTGACTAAGCAAATTTCATGGTTGAAAATTAATGTTAGATAGTTGGTCTATATTCATGCCAAGTTTCATGGCCTGGGGGTTGTTGGTTCTTGATATACCAGGGGTCCTATATAGCCCCCCCCATACGGAATGAGCCCTAAAAAAAGCCCATACGGAATAGGGTTAACTATTGTTATAAGCGTGAGTGTACTTACATGAGTAGTTAGTTAGTCTCGCAATTACTGTAGTGAGTGCATCCACTCTTATACCGTTAGTACGCAGGCGAGTACGAGCCTTAACTGTTTAACCACAGTTATTAGATCTCTTTATAACAAGAGGCTGTTTCAACAGATTGATTTCTAGACAATTCAGTGTAACGTTATATCTATGCAATTGTTTATTTAATTGGATTAGTTTAGCATTATCTCCTTTTTTTGTGACGTCTATATATCATTTTTGACTGAGCGTAGAAATAAGCAGTTAGTTACATCACTGCGGTTTACACATTTTTATGAAAGGATAGTGTGGATAAAAGATAGTCAATTTCTTTCTTCTTGGTGAGTTTTGAGGTTGTATTGACGAAAGGTTTTTCAGAGGATATTAAAGCCTGTTTTTAGCTGCTTTCAGTTCAAACCTATATTCAATATGAAAAGTGTGGCAAATGTACAAAATACTGATTTAATGCTTTATGGGAAAATATTGTCAAACGCATCCTAAAGAGACTTTTCATATTAAGTTTTTAAAGCTAGGTTTAAGAAGTCCAACAAGATCTAAATTTTCCTGGAGTAAATAATATCTGATTGTTATTACTCTAAGGAATACAGTCTCATTTGAATCAAATACACTCCTAGTTAAAAAAAATTTTCGGATGCTACAAAAATTCAATTCTTGCTTTATCTCGCAGATTATAAAATTGGTTTAATGAAAAGGATATCTGAAACATGCGCTGCTTTCTTTAGGAATATATTTTCATAATAATAAGATATTCAAGGTATTTTGGGATTAATGAAATAGAAAGAGTCAAGTCCATTAGCAATAAACGAAGTAATCCACCGGTTTACATGCTTTTTAAGCATATTTAACAGGAATAGGCACAGGAGCTGGGGGATTCCCCTGGATTTTAGAATATTCGGGCTTATATTAGATTTTTCAGGTAAATATTTCAGATTTTGATTTTGATAAGTCGCTCAGAATGTAAATAAACGGTCTTATTAGAGGATCTAGAACTCATATTTTTCTTTGACTGATGATTGGTGAAAAATTATACCTGTTGATCAGTTTGTTTGTTCTTAATCCTATCTGACCATATGGGGTGCTCCCGGAGGAGGAGGAGAGATATGATTTTGATCCTTTCTGAAACTTTCATAAGCAAAACGATAATGGAACTTGGCTTTCTAAAACTTTGATGGTCCTTTTTTTTTGAAAAAATCTTTTAAAATTTTTTTATTTTCTTGGCTTTTATTTTCTCATTTTCTATTGATCACTCTTATCTTTTTTTTTTTTTTTATTTATCAAAAATCGTCGATAAAATTTCATCTAAACATGATATGGAAAGAAGAATAGTATCAAACTATATTCGCTCTAAATTGTTCTTTAAACTAATCAGAATACAAGTTGCCTGCATTAGAAGAGCAGAATCTTTTAAAAGAAATGGTAATGAAAACTTCAGAGAGGGAACACTTTTTTACCAGCTCTATATATTGCTTTTTCATTTTCCTATTCACCATTTTTTATATTTTTATATATATATATCTCTATATTACTAATCTATAAAATTGTACTGTTCAAAATAAAAATTTATTCTTATCTTTTCTTATAGAAAAGTAGTATACAACTAGAAAGATAAATTTCAGAATGGCTGATCCAAAAATCCTTCATCGTGGTTACTGCGTTAAATCACCACCCAACCCTTCCCATCGCTGGCACAGACGATGGTTCATCCTTACACTCGAAGAAATCAGGGACCTACCTACATTCCTAAAAAACCATTACAAAGACTATAAAAAAGGCATCTATAATAATCTTATACCAGATAGAATAATGCGACTAGTTCTCTCTTATTATAAAGATGAAACAAGTAAAAAATCGATCGGCAAATTCATCGTCGATGACTCGAACATTACTGATTGTCCCACGGGAATAAACGATTTTAAACATGTAATTAAAATCAAATTATCGGCTTTGTATAATGATAGGACATTACATTTATGTTTTAAAGAAGAACAAAAAGACAATCATAGTACATGGCTTAGTACTTTAACAGAACAATATGATGTCATGCACAGAACTGATTCGATTAATTTGACGTCGAATGTCGAACTATTTCAACCGTGTGATAATAATCCTTTACAGGAAGAATTAGAGAAGATACGTTCACAAATAACTGAAGAAAGACTTGAAAAGGAACGACAGAGTCAGGTGTTAAAGACTTCAGATGATGAAAGCGTTGAAGGGAATGACGAAGAAGAAAATGAAGAATATGAGAACTATGACCCTGATGATTCTGATATATACGCCAATATCGATGAATATGTCAATGTCGATGAGTCTGAAGACTTATATGCTAATGTCATTAATCCGTCAACAAAATTCTAAATTTATACTTTTGAGTCTTTTGTTATTTATGTGATTTTTCATGAGAAGAGAGTTTTTTGATGTATCGACATGGTTGTTGGTTTATTCGGGTCTAAATAGCACTTTTCAAACTTTTTCTCAAAAATCCGCTTTCTTTTGGCTTATTTAAGCTGGCGGTGACAATTTTGCCTTTTTATTATGTTGTATGTAATTTATTGAGGTATAATTCAATATTTGATGTTATGGTATAGATTATTTTGTATAATTGGTTTGTATAGTTTGATATTAATTTATACTTATTGTTGAGGGAGCAGCTCAAAAGATGGTGGGTGAATTTGTCATTTGATTGGTTAAATATTACATCATGATAAACCAGTTTAGTTCAATCATGATTGTCGAAAAATGTGAACATTTAAACTTACTTAAGACTGAAATATATTTTTTAGTGAACCAATTAAAATATTGATGATGTAATATTCAACCTATCAATAATAGATAAAATTTTGAGATGATTAATGATTATTTATTTTTATTTTCCAAAAGATTGGCATAATTGTCCTTTTTAAGTAAAGTATAGTATACTCAATTCTAGTACGCAGCCTTGTTTAAGTACTGGTTTTATTGCCTCTTTCTCCCCCTAGAGTAACTGAATTATCCAAATCAGATAAAGGTATTTGTATCTTGATAGACATTATCAGTGCTGATCTTGATGAATGTAATTTTCTTGTATTTTATCTCAGGTGGACATTCTGTAAATGCTCCGACTTGCAAAAGAATTGTGACAACTAACATTCCGAGACATATATTTTACCCAATCAAAAAAAATATATAATAATGCGGACCTTTCGAGAGGTATGTGGACCTGCGAGTCTGCAAGAAAGAATGTCCACATGTGTACTTTATAATGAAAGATGCACTGGTATGAGCTCGAATTTCAAAATATATAAAAATAATGTATTTGGAACTTTGCTTTTGGCTGTAATGGTCAATTTACGCTCAGCTTTCCTGATTAAAGTGAGGTTATATTTCCATGCAATATTTTAATGTCACATCCACTTGCATCCAATGCTTGAAAACCTTCAAGTATATACATCAACACATCCTTAAACAAATGGCAAAGTAGCAAGGCTGTGCAGTAAGTAAAAAGAAAGATTGATTTGCGAAGTGTCCGCCACCTCCCCCCGTGAGTGCATAGACCATTAACGACCATATGCACAAAATCTACAAGAGCTGGATACCTCCTCGACTTAGACTCCTCGACTAAATAATGTTGTAAACCATTTCTGGACTTTGCCATACTTGCTTGAGTTATCATCAAGGGAATACTTTAAAATCCAATCGATCTGTGTTTAGACAGTTTTTCATTGTAAATAGACATTTTATAATCAAATTTAAGTCATGGTACTTTTTAGACTTGTTCTCTTTTTAAATAAGTCCACTATGTCATAATATACCAATGGGCAATAAAAAGGAAATTTTACCACTGGAAGTTTGAAAGGATTAGTTAAGGAGACTTCTCAAAAAGGTTTTCATATTTTTTAATAGAATGTCTGCTGAGGGCGTGGGGAGTCGAGCATAATCTGTTAAGAGGATATGAAAACCTTCAATAAAAAAATAGCTCTCCAATTTCCCTAATACTTCAATAAAAAGTTAAAACAGTTTAAACCTTTTTGAGATGTCCCCAAAGAGTGACGATTCACTAGTACACGGGGTGGTAAAAAAGTGTTTTGTTACCTAAAACAGGTTACAAATAAGAAAAATAGGGAAAGAAATAAGAAATATTTACCGGTGGGCGCAATTTCTTTTGTTTCCTTTCCCATCAGTACAACAGAAAAAATGTTAGTAAATGAGTGTCTCTATGTACTTGGGGGTCATGTCCAACTCGCCAGAAAAAAGAGCCTAAGAGGGACTAACCAGACTTCTGTTCGTTATATCATCATTAACCAGACTTCTGTTCGTTATATCATCATTTATTATAATCTCTACTTTTGAAGCAACACTTTCGCTTCTGCTGAGGAAAACGCTTTTCAAACACGAGAAAGACTAGCATATCTATGGTAAACATAATCACTTTTTGTACTTTTCTAATTATCGCACCATATTGATTTTCATTTGATCTAAACAGAACCAATTCTAGAAAGCTTGTGGCGCGCTATAAACAACTATTTCAAAATATTGTCATTAGACACACAATTTATCAACAGTAACTCCCTTTCAAATAGCGCAGGCGAGATAGGGTTAAAAGGTTGAAAAGGGATGTCAACTCATTATTTGATCTGACGAATGTACTTTCACCTCATTAAACTCGCATTCTTCTTATCGTAACAACAACTTGTGATTTGAATATTTTATCACGACCGATGTTTAAACAAAGAGAATACCACAGATGTATCATGCAAATGAACTTTAGTCACAGTAACCTTAACCACGATACAAATATGAAGTTCGAAAGGAATTATCTACAGCCGTTTGATTGGTTATAAATTACATTATCAACATTCCGATTGGTTCATTTAAGAATATTTTTATCATTTTTAGCTTGGGTAGGGTAAAAAATAACGACATTTTGAATTGAACCAATCAGATTCTTGGTAAAGTACTTTTCAACTAATCAAACGGCAGATTTACTGATACATTGTAGACTATACCCAATTCTTTGTGTTTTTCATCGCCCTTCATGCAGTTTTCTTCTTTTTAACCATGGTGGCAAATGGAATAGTTTCGTTCAAATGAAGCGCCACAGGGATAGTTAGAAGAGAGGGAAAGTGTATTATGAATTTTTACCTAGTTCTAATTTTAGAAATGCCCAAAAGCCGCAACTTTTACTTTAAATAAAGAAGTAAAATATATTTTTTTTCAATTCCCGAGCTCAGCTATCCTTAATTTTCAAAAATAATTACGTCATATTAAAGTGATCGGTCATCAAAAAATAGGCATCTTTCTTTAGGATTGCTTATAACTTAGTCAATTTTTATTCACTTAAGCTAATTTGAAGTTTACTTTCTTATTTTGGGCCAAAGATGGATAGTTGAACTGCCGCTGAATTGAAATATTGAAATTAATGGTGTGACTGGGGATTGAACCTTTAACTACCCATCTTTGGCCGAAAAATGGGAAAATGAGCTTCAATCCATTTTGTTCAATACATTTTGTTCTAATCATAAACGGAAGACTGGGCTCTTTTATAAAAGTATTCAAAAGTCGTTTCAAGTTTCAAGTTTCAAAAAACCTAATATATTTGGCTACCCTAGCTATAGCCTACTAAGCCATCCCCTAAATCCAGCTGGTTCCATGATTTTCAGGGTTTATGCCCGTCTTTTATCAAATAAATATCAATTTCTAGCATTTAATCTATTTTGAAGAGAATTACGTGCATAAAATGTAGTTTTTGACTGTCCATAATCCCTCGACTCCTTTCATGAGGTAAAAACACACAAAAATTTTAATGCTTATATCCTATATTTTTCTCGTTTTGCCTCCATGCAGTTTTTATCTAGTTACATGCCTGTATGGTTCCTAAATACAAACCAAACATAAAAGTATTAGATTGACTAAAACATCTTCTTGAAACAAAATTATTGAAAATATTCTAAAGATTTTAAGTAGGAAATTTGATAGAACCCAATTTAGACATTAATACTATACAGCTATTTTTTAGATCTCGAAATATAAATTTGATATTTACGTGTGTGAACATGAAATCATATATTCATATAAAACAAAATCAAATTTTTCTTTCTTCCTATTCTTCTGAAACGATATCACAAGGACAGACGAATATCCCCTAGGTGGTTCAAAGAACATGAGAAACTGTCTCATCTTCCTTTCGCTGAGGCCTTTTACAAAATACTTGACAATAAACCAATAGATTAGTATCTTTCCCCTTTTTTCAAGTTCTTCTTCCTTTTGAAATGTTATTTTTTCTAGTTTGATAGTTCCTAGCCAATGTTTTCATAACATTATGAATAATAGATGGTGTTTTGATAAAAATGTACTATGTGACATTTGAAGAGGTAATTACTAATCAATTAGAGTAAAGCGATATTATGGTTTAGCTTGAGTTTAGTTAAAAGTAGATGGTTTAGTCTGTTCGCCAAGTCGTTCCTATTTCATGAAAACAGAATTCTCAGCTGCAGTCTCTTAATCTTGATTCAACGAGCGCATTTTTGAAAGCCGGTTCCTCTTTTGTCATTAACAATGCTAACTGAATTATTCTTGAAGATTCTTTTTAATGACTTATTTCATTACTATAAGCTTCATAAAAGAGTCCATAACTTTGCCGGCTTTAAATGTGTATTTCATCTTCTTTTAGGGATCGGTATTGTTTTAATGTTCTGCATGGTAGGGGAAAAAAACCGAGGGCAAAAATAGTTCGAGCAAATTTAGGGGAGGGGGAGAAAAAAATTCTATATTTCTTTAAGGAGGGTGAAAAGATTCTTTGAGGTCAAAAGATTTCTCTCCATTGAAATGGGGGGATGAAAGGGGGAATTGTCGGGATTGTCGGTGCATTGGCTCAGTGGTTAGGTTTCAGGTTTCGCAATGGAGCGACCCGGGTTCGATCCCTCTTGGATCCCCGTAATTTGATCTAATAAATTACTGAAATAATGTCCACCACAAGTGGTCCCTTGTGGTGCGTTAAATTCGACAAATGGATTCTGTATAATGTTAAATGTTGTATGTGTAGTAAAATGTTGTTTCATCCCCGTTAGAAGAACTTAACATATACTGCCTCTATCGGGAATGAAAAAAGAAGAGAGGAGGGGATTGAAAATCTTTAATCTGGTCTGTAAGGGTTTTGCCGTATTCTCCCCCTCCTGGTAGGACATAAAAAAAGACCTACTCCTTATCAAAAATAGCCCTATTTTCATTTATTCGGAAAGCATAAACCGTAATGCAAGACATGACACTGATTTGCAGAGATAATTTAACATCATCTTTTATGAACTTAAACTCTTCTTTAAAAGCTCATTCAAAAGTTCTTTAGTAAACTTTGGATTTAAACGTAGAAATAACTATTCTCTAACGAAGCCCAATAAATTAGGTACTCCTAGTTTTACATATTTGAATCCTTTCAATCCGCTTCTTATTCAATAGTTATGATTATCAAAGGCATTTCTTGACTAGAAACCTTGCAACATACTTTTTCTATCGCCGTGCTTGATGGTGAATTAACTACTTTCTCTCGTCGCATGTTATATTTACTTGGTAAATGCAAGAGGTGCATTTATCAGATATTTTACTCTTATTCAATACTAATGTTAGAAACAGTCATCTTTGAATTGAATGCCTTGAAATTTTTATTTTTATTCGAACTGAATTTCAAATAAATATCTAACCGTGCCTGGTGGTATCTGTTTTGCTTTTTTTCAAACCCTCGTGTTAATGCAAATCAAAAGCTTAAAAAAGAATCATTTTATCATGACTGTTTTCGTGATGTCAATATGATATACATTCTTGTTTTGATCCCATTTCCACGCACTTATGTCACTTAAAATAAAATCTCGTGTCGAGCTAGCAACATCTGTTCCAAATTAATGCCTACCTTCTTTATGCTATTCTTGTGGTAATATTCTTCGTTTCTCATGCTCGTTCTCTTCACAGCAGGTTTAAACGAATTCAGATGTACAGTATTTTTGGTAATTTGTATTTCAAAGTTAGAAACTGTTAGTTTCCCTATTGTGCAAAAGGTACGTTCAAAAAGGGTTTCAGCACAACTACCTGCCAACCTTATATTGGTTTCTTGATAATGCCTTTCATTTTTGTGTATAATTTCTGATGGTTTATGGCTGTTCTTCATTTTTCAAAGTCAAAATTTAGAGAAATTATGCGAAATTTACAATAATTGAACCCAGTGACATTTCACATCAACGTTATCAAAAAATAAATCTCCTCTCGATCAGAATTAAATCTATCCTTGACAACATTCCCGCCCAAATCATAATGTCGGTGAACTTTTTTTTGTTTTATATACATTCAAGATAATTTTCAACAGTTAAAATTAAAACAGCAAAATAAAAAATAAAATAAAAAATAAAACAAGGACTATCAGTGAGATGATACCAGTTATCTATACCCACTGATACCCACTGATACCGGGGTGGGCACTCGCCTTAAAACGACCATATAATCGGCCCAAATTCGCTCCGCTTAAAACCAACCCTTTCAGTGAATGACTGTCCACACCCCTACAGTGCATTCACGAGGTACATAAATACCCTTACGGTGCCGGATCTCAACCGAAGATAGCTTCGATATTTGCGATATGAGTGCACCCCCGGGCCACTAATACACTAACACAGAGAAAAGTACACATAATTTAGGGAGCTCAATAGCGCAATTTACGGAAAGTTCAAAATTTTAAGATCCGATTTTTTATAACCCGATAAAAATAGTCCTACTTTGAATAAGGATTCCCTTGAATTGAAAAACTTATTCTTCGTTCAGTTTTTTGCAAAATTTTCAAAAGAGATAAACGGAAATTTGTTTGCCTGAAGAGAGTTATGCATCCAAGTATATTTCTATATAATTCAATTTTTTTAGGAAAACATCACATGTTGAAGACTTTCTACGTCACTTTCAAATTCTCTTCACTCGACTTATGATGTCATCATTATGCATACGTTTTGTTATTACAATAGGCAATTAAAGTTGTACAATACAATACAATACAATTTTTGAATTATAAAGTGATATTATTTGCTGATTAAGTAAAAAGTTGCACTACAAAAACATTGTTTTATTTTGCACCTTTTTGCCAATAACCGATTTTATTGATCGACCCCTCGCTGAAAAGAGAATTTTACGCTCTCTTTAATGGTATATGATTTATTATTTTTTGATGTTTAGACAAAAATGACCTGAACGACCTACATAATTACAAAATACGTGCGTGCATAGGGGGGGTAATGGTTAGAGACCGCTAGTGCGGGAAAATTAGTGTTAGAAATCAAGTTCACTTCTCCGACAGTTCAAAAATTTCTACAAATTGAGTGCGAATCGACCAATACGCACGTTTTGACCAAGTCAAAATTCAACTCGACACGCGCACTTAAACGTTACTAATGAACTTCACATAAACAAAATGTAAATAACCGATCAGTAAAGCCGAGACGCATTTAGTTTGATTTTGATTTGATTTTGATTTATTTGATTTGCGTAAAAAATAGAATTAAACTCCGCCAGCCCGCACCAGTTTCCAGAAAAAAAATCAATTATTTTATTCGGCCTTGGGCTAAAAGTGTCTGGGAGAGGTTTATAGTCATTGGGAAACTAGCAGGACCTTATTTTCCATCATACTCTTAGGACTAGTTTGTAAAAAAGTTCCTAGTGGTATTGTGGCAAGCCACAATATTTATCATTTCGAGGCCCATAGCCCCAGTTTTCTAAAAAGATAAGTGTCTCGATATGAAAATTGATATTTTGCAGAAAAAACGTACTCACATACATTGTTTGGTAATAGATATGCATATAGCTGATTTATATCGGAGAAGTGAGATGTTGGAGAAGTGAACAATCGGAGAAGTGAACTGTCGAAGAAGTGAACTGTCGAAGAAGTGAACTGTCGAAGAAGTGAACTGTCGAAGAAGTGAACTGTCGAAGAAGTGAACTGT
>JAUKPT010000594.1:0-18978 GCA_032273505.1 Nanomia bijuga
TCTGACGTCATATTTCTGTGTTTTGCTATGAATAAAAATCGTTATATTTCCCCTTAGATTGAGTTTTGAGATGCGGGCTGGGTCAGGATGGATATTAGATAGACTTGTCGATAGACTAATAGAAAGTTTTCCGGAGTGTAATGGTCCCCTTTAAGAACCATGAGAGAAAGACTACGAAGTTCAACTCAATAATGTATTATTGCATTAGAAAATAATTAGATTTCATCCAATACAACACGTTACAAATAAAAAAACGAAAATGGAAAACGTTTTGAAAAATAATGGAGTAGGTCAGCATTGCAGAGAAACCAATCGATTCTTTTTTGTTTATTCCACGATTGATGTTCTTCTCTGGTGGTTTTTGGAAATAAACAATTCAATACAAATTCAAAGTAGCTAATCTTTCAGTTGCCTTTCATAAGTTATGTTTAAGAAATGCTTAATATATAGCATAAGAATTCAATCCATACCCGACTTTTAACATAATTGTTAGTGTTGCGAGGAAATTTTTGAATTTTTGAATTTTTGCCAATCCGTTTCAGGTTTTTGATCATGCGGGTAAATATCGACACAATGCCACTGGTGATTCTGCTTTTGTTAAATCATTTCATAAAAAAACAAGATTAAAAATACTCATGAAGTTGAAAATATTTTTTAGCTGAAGGATTCTTTTGTAAAAGAGTCAGAGTGATGTTGATTTCATCAACACCCTTTTCATTAATTCCTTTCTCATCTTTGTTCCATTTGTCAGATGTTTATTGAGTCGAATCCCATTTCAGCGAAGAACTAGAACAAAAACGTATAAAAAGGTTTAGAATCTTATGAAAAAATTAAAGAAGAGCTTTTCATCTCCTTCAAGTTACCGACAACAAAAGAGATATGTTCTTAAAATCATCTAAACTGTTCTAAGATGTCTCCACTAGTTAAATAATGTTATTCAGGAATATTGTGTGAAAAGCAGGTGGAATTGATTTTAATGTTTGCATTTGCGATAGAAACGGGATGATTGATAACATATAACATTCTCCAAGATCTCACGGTGTTATGTCTAAGGGACTCGCTTGTTCGAACGTTATTTAGCTTAAACCACTGTTTAACGTGAGATATTTCTATTGTCATCGAATCAAATACAATAAACTTAAACACTGTTTAGCTTATAACAGCTTTGGACATGCTTTGAACAACCGGGTCCAGATGAATAAGAAAATAGACGCCCACAGGAATACAAAACACTAGGTCCAAAAATAATAACTAGTCAGTTTAATTTCTTTTTAAAATAACCTGCAAAAAAGGTTGGGCTGGGGTTCAGTTGCAGAAAGTGTACGATATAAAATTGTTGTCATTTGACCAAGTGTTAAAACGAGTAATTAGACATATTGCCAGATGTATATTTTAATCAATCGCCATAGTAAAACATCAAAATTAATAAAATGACATAGTGTTAAATGCTTGAAAATGACTGTATGGTCGAAATGCATTGAAAAATTAATTACTACTAGTTCAACATCGTCATTGATTTTATTATATGTATTGCCAGATGTGCATATAAAACCTGCATGACCTTATATTTTTGTATGCATGGTAAATATCTAATGGCGAATTATTGGAATCATGATGCATATGACCTAGCCACAAAACAATCGACCAGGTAACTCGGTTGTATTCGCTTCGAGGTTCAATGCATGAATGACGTTCAGCCTACCAGAAACATACTATAAACAAATCTAGTATGGAGATATCAATGATAGAACCTGGAGATATTTGGTCTATTTATTATGTTTCTGTTTTTTGATGAGGTTGACGCGTCTTCATTTGAGAAATATATCTGAGAAAATAATTTACAGTAGATCTTTTTATAAATAAATTCTAGTAACAAAAGCCTCGTTTTCATACAACAGTAAGTTATGTAATCATTTTATACAAAAAAAACATTTATGATTAATAATGATTCTGTAATAATAGAAAACGTGATTTTAGATTACTCGAGAACGAGGCTATAGTTGCTTTACTTTATTTATGAAAAAGACTATTGAATCATATTAGATTTTATGCTACATCATTAGCAAAAATCCTGCCACTCATGATTATAGTCAGAGCACCAAAACCTAGACTAACCATGCCACTTTGCCTACATAGGGAATTTTTATACATAAATGTAATCTTTATTATCCAAATTATCAAATTCAGGCTCATAACACTGCAGAAAGTTTGGAGAACTTGAAATAACTTAACAATTTTTTCCATTTCAGTGATTTCAAAATTTATTAAAAGGATACCCCTAGAAAAAACTGTTTTTTTCAAGTTTCTCTTATGTAAAAGTAAATTAGATAAAGTTGCACAAAAGTAACACAAAGTGGCATGGATAGTTCAGTTAGCCCTCACTATAAGGAGTGGACGAAGAGAATAGTAGTTCCATAATAAAGAAAAATTCATTTTCAGGATTGATGGAAGGTTAGTCAACCCTTATTAAACCCTGAGAATAAAAAACTACATAAATTTGATTAATCTCATTCCAAAAAAATCAATTTTCAAAAATGTTATTGTTATGAAATATGAAAAAACGCTTATTTTGATGAAAATACGTTGCATGTATTGTTTTGATATTTTCATAATTATCAATTCTTTTGTTATATTTTCACTGCAACGTTCATGCATTATTCAAGACGCGGTGCGATAAAAGAGTCTGGAACTAATCATTGCTATTGCGCCTTTCTTTTGCATCTTTTATTGCAGGTGCATTTGTATGTTTGTTTTGGAAGACTGATATTCGTTTGACCTGGTTTGAATCGGATAATCTCAGTATCCTCTTGTCTCTCTATTTTCGCTTTTTCTCTGATCCTCAATATTATTTTTACCAGTTTTACATAAATATCCCTAGTGAGGTTAAACTAGATTATCTTATTATTTGGTAAAAGTTTGATTACTTTTGTTATTCAAAATAATATTAATGATGCGAAATTATGTCAAATATTCAATTAATCAAATCAATCAATAAGTATACAGTAATTATTGTACATTTCAAAACTAATTTTCTACGTTTCTTTGATCTAACTTTTATTAATAATATAAACAATTATATTGAGGTGTTGCAATTTTCATCTTTGTTTTTCCCTAATTCCTTTCATACATTTTCATATGTTTTCTTTTACCCCCTGGTATATGTTTTTATTTTGGCCAAAACTTCTCATTTATTCCCCCATCATTTCGCTATTTTGCTCATTTCTTCCCTGTTTTAGGGTGCAAAATAAACAAATTCGCTTGTTACTTCCCTATTTTCTAAATTTCGGCTGATGGTCAAAATAGTTGCTTTTACCAGAATAATCTACTTTACTAAGCTCTTACTATAAATTGGGGCAATTGGTTAAAAAAATGGTGAAGCTACGAATATACCTAGAATTGGTCAATATAGGCCAGTCAAATTAGGGTGCAACAAATTGCAAAAGTTTTTTTTTTGTATATTCTCATTCTCAATAATATTTACCATCACCAAAAAAAAGTCCTAAGAAAAATGTGGAAACCTTATTTTGGAGGGCTTTTTGGTCCCTCACAGCATAAAATAGGCGATTAGATAGCTGGATTACGTATGAAACGTAGATGATCAGGAGCTATTAGCATGTAAAGTTCCCAAAAACTGCTGATTCAGCATAATTCAGTATAATTCAGCATGATTCAGCCAATTTCATCAATTTCAATCTCAATTATCTCGACAAGTAGAATTCCAAACATAGCAAACCATACCGTTTTTTCATCTACTTTTCATGCTTAATCCAGCTATCTGATCCATTTTTAATTTGAACATTTTAAAAGTGCACTTTTTTCTAGGTTTTTTTTCTTTTCTATCGTCTTTTTTATGCTAGGATGGACCAAAAAGCCCCCAAAAATAAGGTTTCCACATTGAACTTTTCTTAGGACTTTTTTTTGGTGTTGTAAAATACCTTTGCCTTCGAGAAAAAAATAGAAAAACAAACTTTTGCAATTTGTTGCAGGTAAGAGTATATTTGAGCGTAATTTGACTGGCCTAATACTTTTGAAATGTACTTTATCAACTATTGTTTAGATGATTTTATAGAATTGATTAGCATTTACTATTATAGAATCTAAGAGAATGTCATTTCGTATCCATTGGATTCATAAAAAATGTATCAATTCAGATAAACCGGTCACCATGCAACAGGGAAAATCAAAACAAACAACAGTTCATGCAAAGGACGATTGAATGCATATTAAACATCATCTGCACTTTTTTATCTTCTTTCTATTGATTGTTTATCTTTTGAGTTAATTTGATTTTTTTTCTGAAATATTTTCTGTGCATCTGAGATTCACTTCCTTATTATGTCAAGAAAATATGCTCACTCCATTTCTCTTTATCTCTTTGGTCGTGGAGTTAGTCATTTGTTCTCAGTTTATCCCACCGTCTTGATATTATTAAAACAACCTTTTTCCGAAACAGTCGTTTTTTTGTATGATATCTACTTTTGGTTATCTCAAAAGTTTGTCTAATTTAGACTATTGATTGGTTGAATATTACATCATGAAGGTATCAATAGGTTCACAAAACAATTTCACTATAACATTGAGTTTAATTAAGATTTCAATGTGCGACTTTTTGAAATGAACCAATCCGATTCTAGAGGACATAATTTTCAGCCAATCAATCTAAGTCTAAGTCTAAAGGTTTTGAGATGATCCCTTATGTATATCAGAAGTCATTTCTTCATACATGATATCTTGTTTATGTATATCAGAATATATCATTTTCTATCAATTATTGAGTGATAATATATAATCTATTTCATATTTCATTCCATTCTTTCTGAGTATTTTTATCTTCTTCGATCAAACTATCTCAGATTTTTATCCCTCTAAAACCATACGAACAAAATTCAATCACATTCGAATATTTTTCAAAATTTCCAGACGTTAGAACAATAATTATTAAATCTGACATGACAAAGGGTTAATATCATGGTATGTGGAAACCAACACGATTGATTCATTTAATATGTTTTCTACTTCTTGAAAGAACCAGCATGTTTCCATGGTATCGATAAGTATAGTTCATATCAAACATGTTGATTTGTAGTCATGCGCATCTCGTGTCGTTGATGAAATGAACCAAATGTTGTGAATGGTGAGATAGTTCAGTATACATTTGTTTATTTGTTTGTCTGCTCTGTTTTACTGGACGTTTTGGTAACCTTGACGATGATTATCAGTGTAAACCCCTATTTTTCTTTTATCGTAATTTTTGACGAACAATCTGCTAGGTGGTAAGTTAATTTTGAAAGATCTGCTTACAAAACAGGATTAATTATATTATTCATCTGGGCCCGGTTGTTCGAACCTTATTTAGCTTAAACATTGTTTAACGTAAGATATATCTATTGTTATCGAATCAAAAAGGCTTATACAGTGTTTTGCTTAAAAAGCTTTAAACATGCTTACAACAACAGGGGCCTGTTAATATATTTTGGAGATAAAACAAAGTTATCCTTTTTATTTCTTTATATTCTTTCTAACCTTCTCCCCTATGCACTTGACTTACCATATAAATACCATAATAATACCATGATTAAAAATCACCAATTATATTGCATGGAGCACGCTATTGAGTATAAGGTAAGAAATTTGGGATAAAGGAAACTGGCGTCTGAAAGAACCTATTAACTTTGATTGCATCAAGTCCCTTTACAATAGAAACAAGTGGTTTAGCTGAGATGAGTGTTGTTTTAATTACCATGCTGGTATGAAAAAGTTTTTGTATACTTTGAGTGTCAATCGCTTATATTACATATAATAATTATTCTCTATTGCTTATTACGTCTTAAAACTTTTATTCTTTTTACAAAAATAATAATTCTCATTAAATATTATCTATTGAGAAATTTTTAGTTTTCTTTAATTTCATTACAAATTTTCTTATGAAAACGGAAAAAAAACAATATAAAGGTATACCCACTCTCTAAATAGGTTCCTAAAATAGAAACTTATTGCATCAATAGATCGTTTGTACTAAGTGTTTTTTTTATTGAAGGTGAATTGGTTTGAATTGCAATGCTCTTCATAACGCAAATTCCTGTCCAGAACAAAAAGATGTGGAGCTTAGTTGAAACCTTTGAGCTTAGTATGGATGAAGATACCAGGGAAAGAATATCCATTTCTGATATCTTGTCTGGTTTGTAAGTAAAGAATTATTGAAAATGTTTATGGTTATCTAATTAATATTAATATTAACAATTGAAATATTTCAATTGTTTTCCTTCTGGCATAGTCCATGCTGGTATTATTCATAGGAAATTAAGTTCCTTCATTATAATGTTGTCAAAAATCAAATAACACCATTTTTAGAATAATGATAAAGAAAATGTGATAGTAAGAATAACAAACATATCTTATTTATTTGAAGTAGATTTAACTATCTTGCAGTGAAAGAAATCATTATTTCACTGAGAAGCTTAGTGATTTTGATTATTATTTCCCTTCATCTAGAAGCTCTGACATTTTCAAAACTGTGTATTAGAGAGATATTTCATTGCTTTGTAAACCTTTCATAAAATGACTGACTGACTGAAATGCAAGTACATGGTTATCCGCGTTCCAATATTTCAGTGGCGGATCTGGTTCTTGTGTCTTGAAAAATGACTTTACTCAAGATTGGTCAGATTTCAAGACTCATTTATGTTCTGTAATTTTAATTCTACGCATAAATAAAACATTTGCTCTAAAATGAGTGTATTCATGATCCAGATCCGTCACTGTATCTACAGTTGCAGTGAAAGCGTCAACTCTGATATAAAAGGAAGCAATTTGGCGCTGTTCTTTTTCACACATTCATCTGACCTAGTAAGATCCATATAACCAATGACAAAATTGGAAAGCAAAGTTGTTTTTGTCTTTTTTGTCTCTGAAGGACAAAGGATGTCATTAGGTAACGCCTATTCCATGACGTGATGTGTAAACGGTGTGGGCACACAGTATGACGGAGAGGGCGAGGTGTAGTAATCGCTTTGTACCAGAAATTGTGTGGGAAACTAAACAACTAATTAGCAAGACTGTCATTAATTGTTCATGGGGTTCTTTCATGTTAATTCCAATGTTGAAGATCAAGGTTGAAATTAATTTTGAAATATCTGTTTACAAGGATGAACAACTATCATTAGTACTAGGGCCTTGTCAGAGCGTGATTAAAGCAAGGTAGATCAGATAAATAGCCAGATAAATCAAGTAAAACGATGCCCTTCAATGGCTGAATATACAAAAGACAAGGCTTGTATATATCCTTTCCTCGTATAATGAAATAAAATAGATAATGAAGGAAGAATGCAATATATAATAGATACCTTTATACGAGTATATGTGCCACCTACCGCTGTTTCGGTCAATATTATCAATTATTCAGTTGGCAGTTCAATAAAAATCTATCTACATGATGCCATTCCCTAATCAAATAAAAACCGATGATAACTCAATTGTATTATACTATACTACAAGATATCCAGCAGAGCTGATAGTATTTGAATTATATTTTGTAAGTATGGTACAATTGACAAGTTTGATGTTACAACTACATTGATATTCATAAGTTTCAGTTCTTAAATGAAAACGAAAAGTTGCAATTTCTTTGTTTATCTGTCAGTTGTCAGTTGGAAGAAAGACAAAATGTAAGTATGTGTACTTGATGTATTGCATTGATGAATTTCATCATAATTTTCTTCGATCTTTTATGTAATAAGATTCCAGGATTCCAGCCCAAATTCTAACGCCGGTTAACGACATTAGGAGTCCACTGGGGCACTTAGACTGGGTTAATGTTGCTTCCTTGCCATGGCAATCGTTGCAAAAAGGTCTATTTGACCAAGGAATGATATTTCCATAAACTGATATGGATTGAAAGCGTCGTTGTGCCAAGTCTTACTTATAAAGCAATTGACCACAATTGTTTCGTTTTATTGGTTAGAATATCATCAATAAAGAGCGGATTGATTATTTCGAAACTTTTATTAGTTAAAATTTTCTCAAGACTCAAATCCATAGATCTGGTGTTTTTTGTAAGTATCTTCAAAAATGATTTCACTCAAGTTTGGTCAGATTTTAGGACTCTACAGACTCACTCCAGATCCGCTACGATACAAAACGATGGTAAACCAATCAAATTTCTCAATAAGTAT
Organism: Nanomia bijuga; assembly: GCA_032273505.1. NCBI lineage: Eukaryota > Metazoa > Cnidaria > Hydrozoa > Siphonophorae > Agalmatidae > Nanomia > Nanomia bijuga. The sequence continues at coordinate 8,172 of JAUKPT010000594.1, forward strand.
TTCTTGGTGATGTTAGGAAAATAAATTAAGAATTCCCTAAAAAAGTATCCCTCTTCGATTTAAACAAAAGAAAAAAGTAAATGTAAAATTAGAAACGACCAGCTACACAAATGTCGATGACATAAAGAGAAACAGGTACTTGATGCCAATATTTCTCATTTAAAGTTGTTATTACATGTGTTTTGCAATACCCTTTTACTGAATGATGTTCTATTTCAATAAAAGGCAATAAAAACCTGCTGATTAATATTTCCTGTTAGGTCGAATTACATTAGGACGACTATCGAAGGTTGATGTCAAGAAAAGCAATAGAATATATGTATTTTGTGATCAGCGAAAATCTTATGCAGCGTATATATTATGTTGTAAAATAAGGAAATGCCTCTTATTCTTTCTCGTCATGTGAAATTTCATGAAAAATAAGTTCCTAAAAAATTTATTGAAACTAAAGGACTAGAAAACATTTTTCATCGATCACATTCGTGTCCCAATTCTCAATGATAAGGATAACTAGATATTTTGGGATTTTTATCAAAGGTTAATGTTGTGATTCCGGTCTTTATCATATCGTACCAGATTGAATTTTCAATAGATTATAAAGACTTTATGTATGATAATTTACCTTCATATTATATATAGTTTCATACTATCTTTATCAAATTTTGTTCATATAGTAACTTTTTACACTAATACTGATGGAAGTTTTATTTAAATGTGTGTAAAGAAATTCCGGCTTTTACGATATGGATTCTTCCGTCCATTCAGTGCTGCGGAGATTTTTGTAACATTGGTTACAAAAACATATAACATAGGCGTAGAAGGCAGGATGACTGGGCCTGGCAACCCCATTCTTCAGTAAAGGTTCCATAAAACTAGGTCAAAAGTTATTGCATAAAATGGCTAAAATGATAATTTTAGCGAATCTAGTAGTCAGTATAGACACGGCCGACTATTATAGTCGGCCATGGCATAGATTATTTATGGATAAATTCTAATCAGCGCCCCAAATCGTTTCCTCCCCTGTAGGCATATGATTGCGTCATGATACTTCTTGAGATATCGAGTAACCGTACTTTCTGGTTAGCCATTGAAACCCTGTGTCGCGTTAAAAGTACAAAAGTGATCCTTATTAGGTAAAAGGGATTAGTAATGGTTACCTTATGTCAACTGTAGACCGTAATCACTTAAAATATTTCAACAATTTTTCATCGCAAGCACAAAATGAATAACCACCCTCAATTTTCTAAACGTACAAATGTATTAAAATTGTTTGATCGGATTGGTAGATAAGTTGATCAAAAAGAAAATAATTTCTTGTTGCTGATGCTAGTTTTGTTTGACTAGAAAAGTAATTCGTCATTCTTTTGGTTTGTGAGATAGGTAAGAAATTGTAAAACGAAAATTGGATATTTTGAGAAAACAGAACTCACAGTAAGATTGTGTTTATTGCAAAAGAAAGGTTTATCTTCAGATGTTTAGGATTAAACGAATAATACATTTTGATTTAGGGGAAAACCAAATTTTGATACTCTAACTTTATTATGTATATTACTTTATTCAAAACTACAACCGTACGTCTTCGATTCAATATTGCAATATTGCCTCGGGTTTTTCTCAAAGGTTTGTCATGGCTATTTCAAAAGTTGTATTTTTGAATTATGTCATATTTCCGTATTACGTAATTATCTAAAAGTATTTCGCAACAATCTATAATTACTATTATTTGAATTCACAAGTTACCTGATGTCGCCATTTGATGTTTTGAACTCACGTTAACCCTAAGTACTGGGCTTTTTGAGGGTTCTTGACAATTTCTCGGGTGTTTTACGACAATGCGTGATATTTGTTTATTTGTAACCATAAGTATTGTAAAGGTATAATGAAGATTCGGGTCCACCTCATACTCGAATTTCACCTTTTTCGTCATCAAATGGGCCCTTGTGCCCTTGTGCTCCCCAGTACGTCTAGTGCTAAGATTATTAAGTAAACAAATCATGTATTTTTCAACCAATTAAACAATAAATTTACTTATAATTTATATATTTTGTATAACATTTTCACAGTTCAAAAAATATGCAACAGAGGTCAATATCTGACCAATTACCTAACCTTAAGATTTCATAACATGATCGGGACATGGGGGCTGCATATCTGTACTAAAATTGAATAACCATAGTTAAGTATCATCTAATAAGATCAATAATAAAGTCAAATACTTTTTACTTTTGAAATTATACATTTCATTTAAGGAATGAATGACATGGACTGTTTTAATCTTTCCCCTCTGAATTCCAGCTGATCAACGTGCGACCACCCACACCAATACAATAGACGTCCCCGCTATTTAAACGAAACACAATCAGAAGAACAAGCCGCAACTCCGTAAACATTGATTGCATCTTATATCATTCTTTTTCACTTTTCGTGGTTATAGTGATGGAATGGAGATCAACCACGACTTATTATTAATCTTATTTTTCAGACATACATAAAAACCTCAAACAAATGTTTTAATCAATCTGCGTCACTACAATATAAACGAGCAATAAAATGATGGATTTGTCCTGCTTATCGAACACAACTAGTTTGTGCATATAATATGTATTAATATAAAAAATGAACAAGTAAGAAAGGAAAGTTTGGGATTGTTCAATTGAGATTTTGGTAAATATTGATTAAATGAACTTAATCTTGCAATTTTTGGATGGGTTAGTTATTGGTTATGATGAAGAACAGCAGTGAAAGAGGTAGATGATGTCTTACCAGTCAAGAAATGATTAGAGGTGTACTGTAGCTGTATATTGTACAACAGTTTTTTTGTTTGATACGTTTATTTTTCATACACATATTTTGGTTCTAATAAGATATATAGGATTACAGCATCATCACGTACATCGATTAAGGAATTTTCTTACTGGTATTTTCGAGAAGATGAACTCAAATCTGGCACGTTGATATATTTACTACATTTTAACGCGAAATTTCAATCTAAAGAATATGTTTAAATAATAGTAAGAAGGACCAACAATTTATGATGATTCAACCAAAACGTGTTCTTTGTTAAAGGTAAAATTAGTGATGAATCTAACAACTTATTGTTTGTAACATTTTGCTTATGTGATATCTGCATATTTCTCAATCTGTATTTTTTTGTAAATAGTATTTTCTATGTTGCATTATTCCAGTAAAAATTGCAAAATGCTAGCACTACTATTGTAGAATAGTATAATATTAACGATAATACTTGCATATAGATAGCAAGTATCAATCCAGGGTATCAATTTCTATTCCAGGTCGCTTAAAAGAATTCTGTTTTGGTAAGATTTGCATGAAGCGGTGTTTTCTGAACAATTCTTATCAGAGACAGTGTTAACCTTGATGTGGTATGTTAGACATAAGATTGCACGTCTACCTGGTAACCATGTGACCCAGTAGAAAATAATTTCTGGTTATTGTTGCAGTTTGTTTGTTTTGTTGCAAGATTAGATTACTACATATTCTAACCTTAAACATGGCCAGCTTAAGATGGCCATGCATTAGATAAAAATGGAGATAAAAGTTCACTTTTCCTGAGATTGCAATATTTACGCTGTTCCAAATGAATTCAATATAATTTTTTTGTCATTGTATAAACTCTTTATTGGAGTAACTTAAAATGATATATTTGGAACAACGGAAGATGTTGCAAATTCGTCTTTGGTGTGTAGGGTGATCCGTCCATTTATCCACAGCGATTCTTGTTTGGGTTATGGTCGACTGTATAATACAGTGTTCACACTATAAGTAATTTTACTCGAAAACTTGAAGTACAACCCATCTGGGATAGGGAGCTGTTCAAATGTACAATATTGTAATCAAGAAAACCACTTAGACAAATTATCTCTTTTGTCTTATATAAAGGAGCACAGTTGAAATTTGACAGAGAACTAGGATTTTATGGATTACATAGATTATTTGTTTGCACTACTTGTTTTAATAAGTTTAAAGGGACAGTAATAACTTGCTATTAGAGCAAATCATCTTTACTTTTAAAATCCTCTAATCCTTTTAAATGTTTATATTTGTAATTTCTTTTCCTTTTAGATATTTGAACAAGTAAAATCAAAAAAAGAGCGCAGATCGACTCAAAGCGAAGAAATCCCTGAGATGGGTAATACAGCGGGGCTTTTCTATAGCAACCTAAATAACATATTCAATAAGAGACTTCAGATTGTTATGATTGGTTTAGATGGAGCAGGAAAAACGACTATATTGTATCGACTAAAACACAACACAGAAGCACGTGCTATTGTTCCGACGACAGCATTTAACGTCGAAACGATTTCGCCGCATAAAAACTTAAAATTATTACTGTGGGACACGGCAGGAACAGATATGTCGCGTCCGTTATGGAAAACGTATTGTCGTAAAGCTGATGGTATTATATTTGTTGTTGATAGTACAGACTTTAAACGTTTAGATGAAGCAAAAGTAGAACTCGAGGAAGTTCTGAATATCAAGGGTTCAGAGAACGTTCCTCTCTTAATACTCGCAAACAAACAGGACCTCAAAGACTCTGTATCTCCTATTGTACTTGCACAAAAGTTAGAACTTGATTCATTAGAAAACTCAGTGAATTGGCTAATGTTACCGACATCTGGCAGATATGGAGATGGGTTACAAGAAGCTATGTTACAATTTGCTGCAATGATTCGAGCTAATAAGAAACCTGCGGAGAAAAATGATTCTGGTGAAGTCATCTCAATGTATGGAGGATTTCATTCAATAAAATATTCAAAATTTGTTTAAAGAATAGATCGGGTGGTTCAAAATGACAAAATCGAATAGTTCTCAAATGCGTGATAATTTTGTAACTGCAAAAATACTATTAAGCCAGAGACGAGATAGGTAGGTTACATCACTTACTATGTCTTAAAATTGTCTAGGAAGCTTGTGGAGCTAACAGATTATTAATATCAATTCCAGTACAGGATTTAACCAATTGAAATCCTTTTATGACAACAACAAAGTTAGGAACACCCAGTAAATTAATCGCCATTGACATTAAGTCGATGAATAAACTTTTGATCATGCAATAAATTGCCATTTGAACCACCCAATATATATTGATAATATTTTTACAAAAGATTAATTTTTAGAGATGTAAATATAATTGCTCCAAAAATTGATTATATTATAATGATATAAATAAGAATTATATCACAGAAATGTGGAATCGATGTCTATTTACCATATGTTTGTGGGGGGAATAGTATTTGATGGCGGGTGTATTTTGGCTTTTTTTGGTTACGTTGAACGTATTTTGGATTTTTTTATAGACAAGATTTTATTCCTGGTTTCCAGATGTTGGGCGTAATAGGCAAGCTTCTTCAGGCAACGATCGTCGACGGAAGGGTTTTTGGGCGGCAAAGCGTTGATTTAGACCTCTATTCCCCTCCTTTTTATGGATCTGTTCCATTATGTACAACATGCTCGTATGAACGATCCGCGCCCCATGCACTTGCGCCAAAGTCTTGCAATAAGGCAAAAAAGTTGCTTCGGTTAATAGCATTTTATGAATGCTGATGATGGGGAAATCGAGAAAATAGGAAATCATGAAGTTGCTTTTCTTAAGAACTGACACAGAAATGTTTCAAATGGTAATGAAATTTTTTTAATCGCAGAATCTTTTTCCAGGTTATTACATTATTCTATTGACATATATCATTGTTCAACATAAAAAATGATAATTTCCCAATAAAAAGTGAGACATTTGATTGAAATCATAAACCATCTCTTACTCTCTGGTCTCCCCCTCGCTTATTTAATTTTCGAATTGTGAGAATATACACTAAATTCAATTTTATTTTTAACATCCCCCCATGATCATGTTTACGAGTCTTTGTCTTCATTACTTAAAGGGCATAGAGAAAAATGGTTTAGATTTAAAAATGTGTCATTCCTATGGTGGACAATTTTCATATCCATTCATTCGTTGCAGATAATAAACTGTCACCTCAACAACCACATCATTTAATATCATCTTTTGAAAATAGAAACATGTTGACAATTAAACATCAGAATAAATCTTAGCGTCTGTTGAAATAGTTGAAATAGTTGAAGTGATACACAAGCAGTTGTGAGGGTTTCATAATCATGACTTCCAGTCGGAAACAGGAAACATAGGGTCATTAAAATATGATGCATTTTCCAAATAAATGAGTTTTTTGAAGACATTTTTTAATATATTTTTCGGTAATTCTTTTTTGTTCAAAGCAACATCGTAGTTCAAAATTTCTTTTACCCTGGACAAATTTCTTTTTATTCTCTAAGCAAGTGCTTATTGAAAAATAGCTGCAAAAAAATAATTTGGGTGAGAAGTGCATCTTATCTTTATTATGCAGATTGTAAACGACAAAATCAACACAGCAATATTTTACAATGCTTTGTATGCAATTGTCTATTTATGTCTATTTATTTATAATATATTTTTATATTTTTACAAATTTTAAATATTGAAAAATATTTTTATTCCAGAAGGAAGAATGTAATTCATTAGCAAAAGTATCATTCCATCAGAAAAGGGACGGGATGTTTCTTTGATAAAATTGATAAATAGTCACTGGGGGTGAAGTATATAAATGACTTGAGAAATAACCTTTATTTTCCAAATTTGATTGGGGTTGAAAAAAATCTTAAAATTTCAGCAGGGTGATGATTTTAGACAGATTGTATCACCGGGGTAGCAACTAGGGTGGATTTTACCGGTACACTGAGACATACATTCATACTTGAAAAGTGGGCGTTGTTATCAGGCACGGTGATATTAATTTGACTCCGCTAAATTCAAAGCACAGATTTTTTTTATCAGAAATGATGTCTGAAATCTAATGATCATCTTGTGAATTCTATTTGGCATTTTGTCCGATTTAGTCACGTTTTAAATATAATTAAATTTTGACCGTTTTTTAATCGGAATAACCTTTTTATGTTTGACCTCTTTTTTATGTTGCTCTTTTACATTTCTCCATTTGCTAAGCTTGCCAATACATTTTACATTCAACATTATTTTGGTGTGTTTTGACGTGATTGGTTGTAGAATCAAACGTTTTTAACCGCACTTGGTACCTTATAACCAATTTTCCCTTGTCGAATATTTTCCAAATAACATGATATACCTGGAAGCAATAGAATTGCTCGTAAAATAATGACGACAAGAGGGAATAACGGCATTACCCATGCTGGTGTTGGGAAGATACCTTTTGGATTCATAACCCAACCTTTCCACCCATATTTGTAATCAGGATCCCATAGTTTTCCCATGTAAACGATGACGTGCAAAAAGCCTAAGACTAGCGTCAAAAACCCGAGGGTGCTCTGCACAAACTTCCATTCCATCCACGACAAGCGTGCACTGACTGATGGTAGCGATGTTATACCGAGGATTGACATCAGGGCAAGCGCAAGTGTTGCGAATAACAAAGAAGCTTGATTCTTTGCTGAAAGCAGTTGATAAACTATAATTGTATTATTTTTCTGTTCTATTCTGTGTTGTTCTAGCATGTACTTTGCTTCACCGGAACCGAGAATAAGTGTAGATGCACATCCGTGTATACCGGCCAATAATAAACAAATAAGGCCCAGTTGTTTCCGACATCGCATCCACTTATCTAACCAGTTCGGAAAACGACTGAATTTTGTTTTGCGATAGATCTGAATAAAACCAGCAAGTATTCCAGGAAGATAAGTAAGTCCAAGAAGCCAAAACATTAACCAGCCAATCAAACGGTTTGAAATGTAAAGTGGAAGGTCATTAAGTTCTCTATCCTGATCATCCTTTTTGTACCAAAATATGTATAAGTAATAGTAAAACCAGAGTGGTATCAGTGTAGCTATTGTAATACCGATAGCTGTTCCCCAACCAGGAAAAAACCGGAATGGTATTTGTTCTAAGGCAGCAGCAGATCGCAAACCTCCACGATCGACAGAAGTGATTCCGATCTCTTGCAGTACCTGCATAACCATATATTTACTTTTCTGGTCATTCCCGCAGACATATGTCTCTTTATTACCCCCGTATGCTAAGTTCTCGATATAATAAGCTGACAAGTTGTTCAATGCCTTTACAACATGTGTTTTGGGTAGTAACGACTGTAGCTTCAATGCGTTCGAAGGATCAGTTTTGTTCTCAATATTGCTGACATCAACAAGAACCTTACCTGTCAGCATCGTCTTCAGTGGTTCAATCACTGTTTCGTGTACGTGGGGTGGCACACATAGAAATATAACATCACATTTGTTAGCTACTTCTTCATACGATACCACATCAACGTCATCAAAACTAAACCCACCACGACCACGCGATCCAACGCAAAAACGTGTCTCCATCATTTTGAAATTAAGCGACAACGCGTATCCATAATTGCCGCCACCTAATACACCAACGTATGGCATCCATGAAGAATCATCAGCAGACATGTTTTCTCTTGATTTTGTGTCAGGTTGTATCATTGGTGTATTTTCTGATGCATCTTCTTTCTCATTGAGATTGAGTAGTTCAACGTTGCAAGCCATCCTTGTTTTGAATTGGTTGTATTATATAACACCGAGGCTATAAGTACAATATTTATAACATTACGAAACTTAACGTGGAAAGTTAATTCCATATCTTTATAGACATTTTGTAATCTTAATTTCCTTAGAAAACTTTTTTTTAAAAGTACTTTTTCAATTCAAATATACAATATTTTTAGTAGAAGTGAATGAAACTATTTGTAATGAATGTCTTTCTTAGCTGGAATAGTGTTCTTTCTGTGAAAAAACTCTTTAAAAGTAGACTTTCCCAAGGAGAACTTAAACATCAAATGCCCAGATGGATATCGAATGGGCCATGAGTAGAAGTGGAAATTATGTCACCCTTCACCACAGGGGAATTCTCCAAACCGATTATGTTGTTCCTTTATCTATCAGAATCCACTTGTACCCACATCAAGGACATTGATAAATATACTTAAATTTAAATTAAAACCAGTGAGATAACACGAATATTTTAATTGCCTTATCAATAATCTATCAGAAGAAAGAGACAGCATTTGATTTATAATGTTATGTAAAATACAAATAGATGTTATCAAAGATAAGCAGTTTTTTGTCAAACAATTAGATTAATGTTGATAAAAATAACAAAGATAATGTCATGTTAGTGTTTATAGACAAAATAAAAATCACGTGATGAACTTTTGTTAAGGCTTAAGGGGACACCTCAAAAAGGTTTTAATTTTTTTAACAGAAAATGTTTGTTAAGTGGATGCATAATGTCATGTATAATCTGTTAAGAAAAAATAAAGACCTCCGTTAAGGAGGTAAACGCGTCAAACAGTGTTTCGAAAATGTATTGTTTTTTTACGTAATTTTAATCATTACATCATTCCACATCTGAAGATGAAAAAAAAAAATGGGGTTTTCGGCCAAAATTCCGCTAGAATGACCCAAACATTTTACCCTTTATTTTTCTCTTATATCTGTGGTACATTTGTGTGCATTGAGAGGTGAAATTGATGGCGCCAAGCCGTTATAGAAGAATTTAGTTCGAAAATGTCCCTGCAATTTTCCGAAGCATTAATCAAAATCAACTCAAATATCGTGATGGTCTCAGTGTTGTGATATAGGTCTAATAAGGACCTAGAAAATCAGAAAAATGAAATATCTAATTCGTGCAAAAAAAAACACAGACAAACTAATCCATGAGGACAGAATACTGCAGTGAAATCATACAGACACATAAGAACTGAATGAAATGATGTAAGGAAACTGACACACATAAAGGTGAAAAAGGAAAGATTTAGAGATATAGAATAAGAGGGGATATTTAAAATAGAAGTAGAAAACGATACCAGATCAGAAGAAGCCTCATTTTCAAGAGAGAACAAAAGAGAATAACAAAAGACGATAAAAAAGGCGTATGGAAATAGAAGGATACAAAAAGGATTTGGACATGCAGAAGTTCCTTCTATTCGACATACATCACTAGTAGAGGAAACCGTCGCAATATGCTGGGGTCCCCTAGCAACCAAACTCAAAGACGTCACTACCCTATCAACCATGACGTCATAACCACGTGACTTGTACCACGTGACCTACGTAGCCCTTTTCCTGAAAAACGACCCCCACCCCTTAAAAATCCAAAGTCATCGGATTAACTTGAAAATTGGTACGGATACTATGATCAATACGGGGAATCCAGAAATTACCATCTCAAAACCTAAAAACAATGGGAAAAGGGCAAACATCGCCAAACCTAGTTCCCAGTCCCCAAAAATAAAAGTCGTCGGTACAGGTACTAATTAAGGGGTGAGAAATCCGAACATGATATTGATTCTAGCCTAATTGACGCACATCTCATTAATTATTCATGGGAATGACCTGGTCAGATTACAATGAAAATTGGCAAGGGTAGTAAACCGAGGCCGTAGATTTTCTAAAATAGGTCACCAAATAGTGGGTTTAAAAGTTAAGATGAATAAAAGCAAAGAAAACATCATCAGCAATGAGAAGATGAAAGAGTTTACTCGAATTATTGAAGAAGCTGGAGATCCACCACCCGATAATTTTAGACCAAATGGGTTGTGTGGTAAATGTATGAACAGTTATTCAAGTCGAAACTATCCATTGAAACATCACAGATGTAAGAAAATACCTGCTAATAGTCGACGAGTTAAGGATCCACCCCACTTACACTACATGTTTAAATGTTATTATTTATTGTCGAATTGGACCCCTGATGCGAGTTCAGACCGATGCAGACAATGGTAGGATTGTACATAAATCT
>JAUKPT010000595.1:0-18970 GCA_032273505.1 Nanomia bijuga
TATCTTGTCTGCTTCAAGGAGTAGGCAATAGCGAGTGCCTCCCCCTCAACCGGTGCGTAACGTGATTCTTCGGGTTTTAGGAACCTGGATCCTGCGAGAGTGATCTTCCAACCGTCTTGACAGCAGCCCGGAGATTGATGACTGCATGAACAATGTTTTTGCGACAAAAAGAATCCGATGCCAATTTTCGACCAATCAGGGCGGAGACACGTGCGACGATTGAGGTCGAAGATGGTTACTCCTTCGATGATGGCGTCGACGATGATTTGTTTTGATTCACGGAAGGCTTGATCTAACTCCTCTGTCCATATGAACTTTTGTTTCGGGCTGAGAAGAGGCTTGAAAGGTGCCATCACGTTGCAAAGGCGGTTGTAGTGACCAACTTGATTGATGAGCCCAAACCATGATCGGACGTCGGTTATGTTACGGGGTACTGGGAACTCTTTGATTGCGTTGATGAACTTTTCAACTGGCTTGATCTCATTTGCGGTTATGCGAAAGCCAGCAAAGGTAACTTCTTTCTGGCAAAATTGAAATTTGTCCTTATTCAAGACGATGCCACCTTGACCAACAAGAATTAAAAAGTCAATCATACGCCACCAATGCTCTTCCAACTCGTCATCCCACATGATGACATCATCGACACATTTTGACTTTCTTTGGATTTCTGCAATTAGTTCATCATACCTCCTTGCATATCCATCACCACTAGCTAGAAATCCTTGTGGGGCAACTTTATATCGATAGCGACCCCAAGGAGTAATGAATGTCGTAAAATGTTTATCTTCCGGGTGGAGGGGAACAGAATGGAATCCGTTCCATGCATCCGTAACGGACTTCCAAGTGTTTGAAGGGACCTCCTTGGCTTGCTGGAACGGTGGCTTTACGTAGTGCGTCTCACGTAGGCAGTGGGCGTTCAAGGGAGATAAGTCAACCGTCCGTCTGGGAGAACCATCCTTCTTACGAGCAATCACCATCCTGTGACACCAAGATGAAGGTTCGTCAATAGGGACCTTCTCGATGACTCCCATCGTAACGTCGGCATCAAGCTGTTCCTTTACCGCCTCTTGCCAGTGTATGGGTATGGGAATAGGTGTGTGGACAGCACGAGGAGTTGCATCTGGGTTAACATGGAGGCTGATGGCTGGACCTGACAATGATGGAAGAAGCTGGTGTTTGCATTGATTGAAGGTCGATGCCGAGTATCTTTGGAGCAACCACTCTTGCATCTGAGAGATGTTGTCAGCCGTGGGTGGAAATGGCAATTTATCTGGGCGAGGTGTTGGGGCAATCCTGGTAAGGCAACCACATGGTGCTTTGTCAACTGCGATTGCACATTCTTCGGCAACCGAGCCAACACGTGGAAAGTCTTTACTAATAACACCTAGTTGGACAAGCGCTTCCTTCGACAGATAGAAACGCTGAGTAGCAGGGCTAATATAAGTCATTACAGCTGCCGTTCGAGTTTTTCCAGCTGGGTCTGTCCCTTGTAGACGAAGCAAAAGTGCACCAGAAACTTTAATCTCTTCCCTGTTAGCAGCATAAAGGGTGTGTTTTACTGGTATAAGGTCGTTGACGTTGAACCCACACCGAAAAAAGTCTGATAAACCCCACAGGCATGATTGAGCACCTGTATCAGTCACAGCGTTAATCTGGGCTGAAGACTGACTCTTAGGGGGTGGTCGGCCCAACATAGCATAATCCTCTGTGTCGACTTTGACTGAGAGCTTTAGCGTTGGATGCTTCATAGACTCAATGTGCTTCCAGCTTCCGGAGTTTGGGTCGAATAACATATGCTCAAGTTTAGGATTGTTTGTAATGCACCCGATGGAAAGTGCTATGGCGTCAGCATCATCACCGGCGGGTTCTCTTTGTTGCAGAGCATTACCCGACTTTGGATTGTTCCTTGGGTTATGCTTTCGCCAGCAGGCGGTGCAAAGTTTTCGCTCGATCATTTTCTTTTGTCGCTTACTCCACACCAGTCTCTCCATATCAACATTACATGACTGGCAAATTGTACGTTGAATGTCCTTTTTGACAGGTTTATTGTTCTTTAATGAACGATGGGCGGAAATGGCATTATTCGTAGAATGTCTATTAAGAGCATCTCTAGCCATCTCTTTTGCTTCAATGAACGACACGGTCTCCTCGATCGAACTTTTGTCCAGTCCTGGCCATCCCAGGATTTCTCTCTTCACTTCATCCTCAGCCAAACCAGATATCAAAACGTCCTTTGCTATGGTGTCAGTAAAATCAACGGATTGGTTGCAGTCATTATTGGGACAGTCAATGGTATAAAGGCAAGTAGCGGCTTTGCCCTTAATTCTAGCAAAAAACGACCTAACACCTTCACCATCACATTGTCTCACTGCTAAGAGATCTGATCGACGGACACTAATTGCAACAGGTATAACGGCTAAATGTTTAATAGCATTAAGAACCTCGTCTTCGGTTTTGGAAATTACATTAGGGTCACCACGCAAGAGATTGTTACCAAGGGTTTCATCACAACATTGAAACAACTGTTGGGCTACGTCATTGGGGGTGAGCTGTGTTCCACGTTTGAAGAGGGTCCAGCGAGCTTTGAAGGCGTTCCAAGTTTCCTCAGATGATTCTGATGAAATGGATGGTCTTGAAAGCTTGGGTGCCTTCTGCCTGGCGTCTCTGGGGGCAGCAGCTCCAACGTGGACATTATTATGTACGTTCAGGAGGGCGGCCGCGATAGCTGGGTCAACATCACCAGTGGTGTAATCACAGCTAGCAATTGGGCAGGCTATGGAAGGCATGATCAGTAACCAGATACCAAGATACCAAACAACATGAACAAGTTCTGTTAGTTCTTAATCTATTTTATTTGTATTTAGTTAAGAATGTTATTTGTATCTAAACGATAAAACATAAAATAGTTACAAACACAAGAAATATATCTAATGTTCCTACAAGATGATTTGAATTTGTTGAGTAACTTCAAACTAAAACGGTGCATAATTGAGAATAGCTCCTGTGAGTATGAATTAAAAACATTTACTGATGCTAAAGAAGGCAAAGTAACAATGTTAAAGTTCAAAAACAAGATTAGCTCCTCTTAAAAGTCAATTATCAATTCCTAGAATGGAATTATTAGGTGTTTTGATTGGTTGTCGATTGTCTAAGTTTGTTGCTGGTCATTTACAGAAAGATAACGAGGAAGAAATATTATTTACAGACTCTAGGTGCGTAATAGAATGGTGCAAATCAAAGAAAAAAATGAAAAAGTTTGTTGAGGAAAGAGTTAATGAGATTAGCAACTATGGCAAATATAACATTGATGATGATGATCTTTCAAAAATAAAAAGCGAAGAAAAATAATTCATGAAGTTGGATTAATCACAGATGAAAAAACAGAAAGTCCACTAAATATTAATGTAAATAGGTTTTCGAAACATAGCAAATTAATTCGAGTAACGTCATGGTGCTTAAGATTTATTAATAATTTAAAAGAAAAAGTCAAATTGTATTGATAGCTAACGAACTTGATACAGCTAATGTAATTTGGACAATATTAGCACAGAAGAAATAGAATGTTATAGATGATATCAATTTAAATCAGAAGAATTCTATAGTTTCAAAATTGGAATTGCATATTGATAATAATGGAGTAATTAGATGTGCAGGAAGATTACATAAGTTTACCAAAAAAGGATCAATTTACAAATCTGTGTACTTCAATGCCTCATAAACGATCACTGCATAGTGGAGTTTCTCAAACTTTGGCTGAAGTTAGAAAAGATTACTGGATCATTCAATGATGATCAGCTGTAAGAAGATTTATCAGAAAATGTTTGATTTGTATACATTGGGAAGGCAGACCATTTAAAACACCTGCTTTTTGTTCTTATCCATAGTGAACAAGACACATCCACCATTCTCATTTGTTGGTTTAGATTATCTTGCACACATATTTTTTAATGATAAGGAGAAGATGACAAAAGTATGGATGATTATTTACCTGTTTAAACGTAAAGGCAGTCCATTTAGAGTTAGTTGATGATATGTCAACCAAAGAGTTTCTACTATGTTTGAGAAGATTCATGGGAGAAGAGGAACTCCCTAATTATTGATAAGTGATAATGCAACGCAATTTAAGTTAGAATGATCAGTGATAGAAAGAGTATGGAATGGAATCATTTAATCTGATGATTTCTTATCATATATATCAAATATTGGAATAAAGTGGAAACTCATCACTGAGTATGCTCCCTGGAAGGGAGGAATGTATGAAAGACTAGTTGAATTGACGAAAAGGGCTCTGAGGAAAACATTACAGAAGTTAAAAATTGGAAAGACAGAGTTACTCACCTTAATAATTGAGATAGAAGCTACTCTCAATAATAGACCCTTAACCTATGTGAATGACAATAGAAATTTTACTAGAAAGCTGGAAGAAGGGTTCTAAGATTTTTGACTGTTATTGGAATGTATGGAGTAAGGAATTTGGAACAGCTTAGAGAAAGAAAAATTGTATGCATGAAATCAAAGAAAGGTGAAGTTCAAAAAATCCCAAAGTGGGAGAAATTGTTATTGTGAAAGATGATAATGTACAAAGAGGTTCTTGTAAATTGTAAATCTCTTGTGACAGTGATAACATTCATCGCGCAGTACAACTTCTTCTTCCTTCTGGAAGGAAACTAAAGCGACCCTTCAAGTATATTTACCCACTAGAAGGAGATTTTGGAGCTGATGACAAAGAAACAAGTGAGTTGGAAGTGTAGATAATATTTTATGAGATCGTCATAAGATCATGAGAATGTCTATTTATGACATTAATGACTATATAATATAATTCGATTTCATTTTTATTTTTGTATTCACTTATAAGTTACGAACGAGAGAAGATAGTTGTGTTATGATATTTATAAATACGTTCTGAGTTGAACAAAGCTTTGTTACAGTTGCCACAAATACTGCACATTGGTTACTTAATCTTCTATGTATCTGTCAATATTATTGATATAGCTTGCGTCTTTACAGTGCACATCCTTGTAATTTTACGCATTTAGGGATAACTTGTGCGGCAAGTCGCTTATTAAGTTCAATTTTGAAGTAATCCCAGACACAATTGTCATAATATAAGATTTTACGGCTTCATGTGTGTTCTGCGTTGTAAATCATTTGTATTACTTTTATTTTCTTCAATTTCACAATATACTAGACAGGGATTGTATGTATTTTCAACAAGATGTAATTACTTCATGATTTAGATTCTTACTCCAAAGGATATGATCAAGCGATGCAGTAAACGACAGACCATTATTTACAAACTCATGAGTAAAATCGACATTTAACCGACTACTCCATGCATATTCAAACTTCATATCTTTTAAAAAACTTTCTGACCTCTTGCTTATGTTATTTTTTCTTTTAAAGTATGTATTAAGATCTACAATGATTATTACATCGTTGCAATGATATAGATTTTTTTGAAATACCCGGTATTTTTTACAATTTTTTTCTAAAGAACTGCATTTATGTTGTTTTCAAACAGAAGTAAAAAAGGAACAGAAAGTAAAAGACGGACATTTCATAAAGTATTGGCTTATATCTTCTTTTCAATTAAACTAATTATTGGTTGGTTACGAACAAAAACTAATCAGCTACATACATTTAAAAAAAATTCTTTATATTTAGAATATACGTCTATTATACAAATATAACGTTCATGCTTCTTAATGGAGAGAGGGAATACTCCGATAATTTGCTACTTTTTAATTATTTTACTGGTATTCCGATATTTTTCATTTTCTTACCGAGATTCCGATATTCGTCACCCCTATATCACCCCAGGTTGTAAGTGAGACTAAGAAATCTTGTTTTCTCTCATCGCTTAAAAGTGTGTACATTTTGAATCCCCAATTATTTATTTACTCCACTAGCAATGCAGTAAAGACACACTATAATAAACACAAATTTGTAAAACTCGTGACGGGAATTTTGATAGCTCAATAGAATATTGGACCCCGGTCAAAGTTCCAAATGATAACCCTGGAGAACCCGATGTCCATCGAGGCACTGAGATTGGGGGTCTTATTACACGCATAGAAAAACCTTGGAACACAGAATATTGTTGCTATGCACGTAGGCCGCGGAATTTATGCCACGTAGGCTGCGGAATTTTGTCCAGTTGGTTCAATTTCTCTTCAATGTTCTCGTCGGAAGCATACAATTTCAATAAATGATACTGCCATGTGACCAAAGATTTTTCCGCCAACCTTACGATCTAGCAGAACTGTATTATCACGAGCATTATCAAGTTTAAGCTACATAATTAATTATTATTTAACCGACTGTTTCAATATATTTTTATTTTTATTTTTAAATGGCTTTTCGTCGCACTTTATCATCGGCGAAAAAAGTCCTTCTTTTACTAACCCCGCTTCCACAAATTCAGATAGGGATATATTCCCATCCCCATTTGCATCCATTTGACTAAAAATCATATCAACAATTTTCTCGGTGCCTCCGGTACTTGGTGGAAGTTTCATTGAACCGACCATTTCATAAATTTCGTTGACTATTTCAGCCAGCTCACCACGTGTTATATATCCATTCGAATCAATATCATAAAGTTTAAATGCCCAGATGAGTTTCTCTTCGAGTGTTCCATGACTGGTCACATTCAATGTTGTAATAAACTCATTAAAATCAATACTACCATTGCCATCTTTATCAAAGGTAGTGAAGACACGTCGGGAGAATTTCGAAGCATTACCTTGAGGGAAATATCGTCCGTATATTTTGAGGAACGAATCAACCGGAAGGGTTTGGTCGACACAATTCTTTTGAAAGCGTTTATACCATTTCTTGATTTCGGATTCCGTGAAATGAGTCTCTTGCGTTAACATGACTATTGTTCCGGGATCGAGTTTGCCGTTTTTATTTCCCATTTTTAGTTATTTACTTATCTGTTTTTATCTAGTATGTAATCAGTTGCAATGCATTGAAAGTATAATATTTTGGATTCGACAGTGATCTAAAAAAACAACAAATATTATTCAAAACAAAAATTATTTTAATCCTATCTCGTTTGAGGGATTCCGATCTGAATCTCTGAATTTTCTTTTGCATTTAAATAAAATGAAATGCACCTATTTCAGACATCTAGATTTTTCCAAGAACTTACTATGAAACTAACTTTGGTTCCTATTGAACATATTTTGGTATTCATAGCAAATTGTTGTACTTTTCGCCACAAGGAGAAAATTAAAAGTTTTAATTTTGCTTGACAAAGGTGTGACTAATTGCTAATTACCGGTAATTGGCTGGAAATACTTCAGAATTATTTTTTCCCTGAAAGCTAGATAATTTTTAAGAAAATTTCGAAGATTTCTTTAAAAAAGCTCTTGTTGTTCAAAAGTTGCAGCTAAAAAACTGACCCCCAGTCCAAATAGGGTTAAGGGTAAAATTTACTCATTAAACCACTTCTGAACCCCTTGGCGTTCGTTGTGCTCGCTTTGCTTGATTTCGAAAAGCCGATTCGATTCAAAATCCTTATTTCTAGCCCTGTAAAAAATGCTTAGCAACTCATCATCAAACGTAAAGAGAGGAATTCTGCTTACTAAAACTATGAATTCTTGACTTTCTGGCTCAAAATACAGCCAGTTTTGAGTAATAAAACCATAGAAAATAACTGTAGCATATTTTGATAAATTCCACCCAATCATTCCAGATTAGCGCAATAGCTCAATGGTTAGGTTTCAGGTTTCGCAATGGATTGACCCGGGTTTGATCCGTCCTGGAACCCTTTAGTTTAATATAATAAATCACTGAAATAATTTCCGCCACAAATGTTCCCACATGTGTCGTAAATGTTGATCCATTCCCGTTAGTAGAGCTTAAGGAGGTATACGCGTTATTCAGTGCGCATACTTTGTAAAAATGATAAGGGAATGACATATCGTCTACTGTATTGTGTTATATTAAATAGAAATTGTTAAGTTTGAATCATGTGAGAAAAAATCACGACTTATTAATCACCATGTGAAATGTAATTAATGCATCGAAGTAATTGTATTATACATGTAAAACAACTACAAGACTTCGCTAAATATTCACGCGCAATTACGTTATTACTTTTCTTTTATAACATTACGAATTATCAAGTTATCAAATTAATTATGGGCACGCTAAATGGTATTTTGGGGTGAAAATAGTAGAAGTACCCCGAATTTGGGGGCATGGCGCCTCTCATTTACACAAATGTACCACAGATATAGGAGAAAGGGTAAACTGTTTGAGTCATTGTAGCGGAATTTTGGTCGGAGACCCCAATCTTTTTTTTCATTGTCAAATGTGGAATAATCTAAGGATTGAAATAACGTAAAAAAAAAACTTTTTCGAATCACCTATTAACGCGTATACCTAACGGGAATGTCATGTTAATGGATGGAAATCATAAAAAAAAAGAAGAAAAAAGATCAACACAAATCGCTGCCAGCAAACTTAATGTCATTTGGAAGCAGCGGAATAAAAAACAATAAGATGTGTTGGCGATCATTTGAAAAACATCATGAATTTAACGCGTAAAATTGTTCACTTTTTAAATGAAAAACCTCTAGTGCAGAGGAAAATTTTCTACCATTGTGTCAGGTAGACTCAAACCATACCTGCCAAATCAATTTCCATATCTTCATATCTGCCAAATAGGAATCCATACCTGTCAAAAGTTTGTTTGACAATCAGTTCCCGCCACCCTGAAACACACGAATGGTTCCTTGCTCTGGGTTCGATAAAATGCGTGTAATTTTAAGCAAACAATTCATGATTTTTCAAATGATCACCAACATAACGAATTTAGCTGCACAACTAATGACATATTCAAGCTAGATTACCAATATTACATGTTTTCTAAAATCCCTGGAGCCATGAAAAGCAGTATGTTCTAGTTTTTTAAATTCGAGTGAATTGCTTGTAAAAATAAAAATAAATTGTACATATGGATGAGAATAAACAAATCGTGACGTATTGTTTGTGTTGATGTTTTGTTATTTAGTACGTTTCATAACCTTTTGGACATTTCGAAATCTTCGCCAACCATTATGTAGAATCATCCTGCTGCTGACTTTTATTGGCCTGTATCCAGACAAAAACAGCAAAGCATGTACACTTGGGTTGTTTAATACCAGGTCGGTATTGTTCGAATAATTTTTCATTTGCAATTCTCGGCAATTACCGAAAACTAGCTGACGCGCTTTTGAAAAAATCGATATTATAAAATAGGGGTCAAGGAGTTCCAAGATTCTTTATTTTTTTGTCCCGGAACCTGGGATTCGAGAATATTACTTGATTCAGGGAGATAATTCAAAGAAATTATAACTACTTCTGAGATTCTGGGATTGATAGTAATATCTTCCGGGAATCCGAGAATGGAAAATAATATGGGTGTGAGTCCGGTATCGTCACCCCTTTTGCACCTACCCCACTCACTCCATCCGTAGGTAAAGAATTTTTTTTTATTTTCGCATAAATTACCGCCAACCGGTATTAATGAACCTGAGAAAGAAGATTCTGACTTTTTTGTCAAAAATTTTGTAATTACTTTTTAACCCTCGCGCGTTTGAAGATAATGTATTTAAATATTTGGTAATTATACATCACAAGCTTTCTGAAATTGGAGCTCATATATCTGATAATTTCAGTCATATGGGCGGCGTTATGAAAAATAAAAAATACTTCATCCCCCGGTCAGATAGGGTTAAGTTAAGGTATGAGGCATTGTCCCTGTAACTCTAAATTCTTGCTTAAGGCGTGATGGGGCTTAGTTTATGACCTTATCTTAAACGTCACTGCGAATGATCACTTCTTTAAAAAGTTTTCTCAGGAGAGAAAATGCTAGATGTCGAAATGGATAAAAAACGCACTGCAAACTTGTATTACGTAAAAAAGAGAATTATTTGAAAGATGAATAAAAAAAATTAAACTAGTAGAATAAAAAAAAAGCAAATAAAAAACTGAATTATGTCAAACTACTTAGAGTTTCTATTCAAATTCATAAACGGATAAGTGAATCAAATGGAATCGGTTCTTGTATCTGATCCTATTGGCCCTATGGGGTCCTGTTTCGTGTCTCGGCGATTCTTTAGACAAGTCAATTAGATTTTCTTTTTTGTGATGACTCTACGTGAGTGAATATCAATGAGAATGCAGAAATTAAGCAACAAATCTTTAGGAAAAATTCAATTTAAGCCTCACTTTGATTGCATCGTTCCTTCTTAGTAATCACTGTTCTCTGAAATACTGATATGACCTCGCAACACTCATTTCAGATAAGTGTGTATCTAATGAGTTGTGTATCTAGATTTGACTTAGTTTCACCAATTTCTCTTGATATCTGATTTAACTTTTTTTAGATGCAGAAATTAAACCCAACAAAGAATTCCACGCAAAGGCTTTTCTTTTGGTTGTCTTGTTTTTAATCAGAAAAACTATTCTCTGAAAAATTAAGAATAACCACTTCAACTACACAACCTCGAACACAGGACCTTGAAGTGATATTCATTCTATTAACTTCTTCGAAAGGTCCTAAGGTTGAGGTTGGTTAGAAAGAGGACTTCAGTTTAAGCATTGCTTTATTTGCATTGTTTTCGAACCGATCAAAAAGTATATTCTGGGTGGGGTGTCACATGTCAGCTAAGCTAATATTTTTCGTATCCCTTACTGAAAGATCATACACTTATACAATACCTTCTATAAAACCTTTTCAGAATAAACAAAATACTAAGTTGATGAAATAAATACCAATCATTATCTGGTCTGGAGCCGACTTTATTCGTGCAAACAAGGTCTCCTGTCTCTTTATCTGTTATTATTCCAGGGGTCATTCTAAGCTAGGCCTTTATAAGGGCCCCAGGATCCTTTGTCCCGCTATTGACACGAAGACAATTTTCTAAAAAGGAATAACAATTTTCTTACATACTGATTGTTGAATTGCTAGATTCAGAACAGTAAATATAAATCGCAAATAGACAAATATATTTATATATATGGTTTAAATCCTGCTTTGTTTGGACGAATAGTTTAAGATCTAATTGCTCAATAAACCTGTTCTTTTTTCTTCCAATGCATCTTGAAAAAGCCCTTCAAATCTCCAATTAATTTTGATGCGTTTGACGCATTTGACGCATTTGATGCGTTTCATGCGTTTCATGCGTAAAAAAGATAATTGGAATGATTTGATATTACTTGCTTTCGATGGCCTCTAAGGTAGCAATGATTTAGAATGGCATTCCCAAGAATCCGTGGGCCTCACTTATGTGCCCTCTCAAAAATATGAAAAGTTTTTAAGCTTAGACACATTCCCCCTTTCATCACCCTTGTCATATATATGTTAATGACCAAATGATATTGGTTTACTAAAATTGTAAACCTTTAGTTCGTTCAAAAACAATTCATCAGCTTTTAAATTCGATTAAAAGTGTGCACTTTTCTGTTCAAAATAGACAACAAAAAAAAGAGGAAACAAAAAGAAAAGGAAACAAAAAGAAGAGAGAAGCAAAAAGAAAAGGAAAACTAAATCGTAGGTTGATAGACGTTTTGTAAATTCTACCGCGAGTAAATGTTTACGTTTCCGATTGAAAAAAAATATATTTGTCAAGAACGCCCTTTCCTCCGGGGTTGGGGAGAAAATTCAACAAAATCTTAGAAACAGGGAAGAAATATAAGTGATTTTTGTAATTTCGGACCCTGAAACGGGAAAGAAGTTGGAAAATAGACAGGGAGATAACTGTAAAAAACTAACCAACCGTGGAATCATGTTTTTTTATGATTTGTTCAGGAGAGTCCCAGGTATATAAATCCACCTGGTACCTTTTTTGTACTAAACCAGAAGCCGAGATGACATCATAGGTGAAATTTGTTTCCGACTCATTAAATATTCATAATGTTGTATGTCAATCGATTGGGAATTTTATGCTAATCAATAATCTTAATAGAACCTAGGTCTGAAAATCAAGTTTTCAGAATGTATTCATCTTACTAAATTCACTGATAGTTGTTGGTAAAAGTATGAAATTTCCAAACTCCAACTCAATTTGAATGTGTAAAATTCATTGTAAATCGTTTTACCGGCCTACAAATCGCCAGAGTGATAGAATATTTATCATTTAAATACATTATAACAAAAAGTTTAATCAATTCTGACCAGAAGTAAGTGTAAAAAGGCCGAATTTCCTATTTTTGGACCCAAATTGGGTGTATTTCTATAAAAATCGAAATTAAAAAGCTAAGAAATTTTGATACGGTGAAATTTGATTTTGGGCATAGAAATATTTTTAAAATGGCGTATTCCAATAAAAAAATATCTAAATGCTTATAGCCAATTGTGCAATTAGATTTTTTTTGATAGTATATATGCATCATATACATGCAATAATTGTTTGCCAATGTCTTTCGATGTTTATTTGACGTGATCATTTTCATGGCGATGCTTTTTACGTCCTTTTTGATTGTCTTTTTCCGTGCTTAAGGAGGAGGCAGAAATTTCCCGTCTCCCATGAAAGATAGGGTTTAAAAGACTCTTAATAAAAAGTTTCAAATGAGTATCCTTTTCTAGAGTTAAGGTGTTGAACATTTTTAGTAGTGGGGGCACCTTACATTCTGGAGGGGTACGAAAGTTTGTGACGACATTTTGTAGGGTACGAAATTTCTTTTCCATCGTTTGTAGGAGTACAATATATCTTGCCCGTTATTTTCTTAATTTTTTTTCAAATTTTTTTCAGGAAAGCTATTGGATATCTTGAACCGTGTTGGCATTTTGCTCATTGAGTACATTATTTGTTAGTTTCCCTAACTTGGTTCTCTGTTTTTAAGAGATTTTTTATCGCTAACTAACGAGTGTAATTGTTGAGCTATCACCCAATTCCAGTTTTTTATCTTTAAAATAGTCCTTAAATCTTTCATTAAAACCGATTTCCGAGAGTTTAGCGGGGCCAAATTTTAAAAGAAATTCCCTAATTAAGGTTTGTCCTCTTGGAGACACAGACATAAGTGAGTATTATTCTCACGGATACTAAAATACAAAAAAAATTATCATTACTGGGTATCAATGTTATGTTATCAAAGAAAGCAAAAATCAAAATGTAGGGGTACGAAAATTATCTTAATGTTTTGACTGATGGTCACACCCCCACTACCAATTAAAGATATTCGACCCCTAAGAGGCTCGTTCAACCAGGGCACTCATTTAAATTCCTACCTTTCAAGAAGGGCGCTCATTTGAGCCAGGGCGCAATTTCAAATACTTATGGCATTAAATAGGTGAAAAATTATTTTATAAATTAAATCCTTATGATAATTTTAGACATTTAAGAGATATCATATAACGCCTTAATCCCTCGCTGTCTGGCCCACATTTTAATTAAAATTGCATTTTTTCAAAATATCATTATCTGACTGCTGAAAAGTCATTTTTGTGCTTAACATAGGCTTAAAATCGCATGTTTCAATATGAATCTATATCTAACCGGTAAGAAATTATTTAGGTATTTTAACAGGTGTCCCCCCTATGACGTCATCTCGACTATAGGTTTAGTACAAAAAAGGCACCAATTGGATTCACATACTCTCCTGGACAAATATCAATCATCAAAAACCATGATTCCACAGTTGGTTAGTTTATTACAGTTATTTCCCTGCCAATAAGTTTTTATTTAAAGTTTTAAGGGTCGTTTTGCGGGACCCGTACTCTTTGTTGAACACAAATAGTCGTACGAACCAAGAATATTAGAGCGATGAAGCAGGCTTTGGTCTTGATATAAAAGATTTCTGTTAGAAAAATCAAACATAACACCACTTACCGGGGAAAAAGAAACTCAGATCTTGATCTACTGCAAACATTGTCACAGGCGTAACAAGTGATTCGGATACCACGCATAATCCGGCCTCAGATTTTCACACGTGCTTTTGACGGTATGTTAATTGACTTTGAAATTCATGATTTGTGGTACATAAGTTGTTCATCGGAAACAAGTTATTTGAAGAACATAACTGAATACATATTGAATACATATTGAATCGGAGTTGACATTTGAGGAACACGAGAACATGAGCACACAAGTCTCTGCACATGATGATGTTAGAATAGCAAACCCGTTTAGAGGTAATATTTGATACTTTTGCTGAGTCGACAAAATAATATTTTAAAATAATCGTTTTTTTATTTATTTTTTGTCTTTAAATCATTGAATATATGGGACATGACCATCTTAACATATGGCCTGATATGTGGCCGAGAGAATTTTATATCTTAAAAACTATTCAACGTACAAGCCTGATATTTGGAATACGTGTTCTTACATACAATTTAAAAATACTCACAAAATTTCACTGTCAGAAAATGGAAATTGGAGAAGTTTCTGCCAAACACGACCAAAACTTTACTATGCCATATTACGGTCAAATGAAAACCTTGATATTTCTTATTTGGTAGAATTGTAGGTTTAATAAGCTGTCCAAAAATTCTAAACTATATTTCCTATAATTTGGACAGCTTATTAGCCATATTCAAACCTAAAATTTTATCAAATAAAAAATATTAAGCTTTTTATTTGGCCGTGTTATCGCGTAGTAAAGTTTTGGTGGGGTAGGGCAGAAACTTCCCTAATTTCCATTTTCTGACAGGGAAATTTTGTGAGTATTCTTAAACTGTATGGAAGAACACGTATACCAAATGTCAGGCTTGTACGTCGAACAGTTAAAATTCTGACGGCAACATATCAGGCCTTATGTTAAGATGGCCATCCACGGGGTTTCCTCTGATATTAATTTCAATCATATTCGATACCTGTTAAAAAACAACCTGCACACGGGTTAGTGTAAAAGGTAGGGTACTTCATTTGGGGTATCATATGGGGTACCCTATGAACATTTTGCAGACCAGAAGTTGGAGAGAATATTTGAAGAAAAAGCTGTGACTACAGCTGTAATAGTTATACAAGGTTGTTTCTACATAAAGCAAAGTAAAACAACAAGGAAGGGGGCTTACATTTAGGCCTAATACTCAAAAACTAAAAGAGCTGTAGTCACGATGAATACACCAATCGATCGTCAAGGCTTTAAGAATTCCATATATGTAATTTTCATTGTTTCCAAGTTATTCGTTCAGGATTTCCAAAAATTTCAATCTTTATATTAGTTATGTTCTTCTTCTTTAATTTAGACAAAACTTATGTCACCCTAATTTACCTTTTCCTTTCTTTCATTTGCTACAAAAATCAACGAAATCGCTTTTATCGCATAAAGTTACAAAGTTGTTCACATATTTTGAAATAGACTATAGATCAGAAGTAACTATTCATGATTATAGTAAAGAAGCGTGTTATCCTAGTTTTATCGTTGAGTTAATGAATTATATGGAATGTAAACAAACCATATGTGTATGAGGGTAATGTAGGTTAAAATGTGGCTTACTTTGAGTGTCCATAAATACGTGTATTTGTGCGCTAATGTTATCAAACTTGGCCAGATATGTTACTTACTGCAAAATTTAGATGTCAATGCGACAAAAACTACGAAAAAATTTAATTTTTCATTTTCATTTTTCAGATAGAAGAACGAGTTCTATATTTTCTTCCTTTCCATACTAGATACGGCGTCTTTGACGTTAACAAGGTAAAAAAGATTCTTTGAAAAAAGATCAAATATTAAGATTATAATTGATGAATATGTGCCAGGAGCCAATACTTTTGAGACAGACATTAGTCTTCCTTGAACATATTATTTGAAAATATTTTGTTTACCTCAAAACATCAGACAAGAATTCGGTACACCTCGATTCATAAACATAAACATAAACATAAAATGACAGGCAAAAAAAATGATCCATTGTGAACAGCAAAACTGAACTAAAATAATTTATTAAAGTAACTAGGTCTAGGTCTAGGGTTCCCATAAATGTTGACTATCCCCTTAGTTTCCCATTCATTAAGAAAACTGCTTTCTTGCGCGTGCTTGCATGCGTGCGTGTCTCAAGTCATGCGTATTCAATCCCTTGCTAAAAGACGCATGGCTTTAGGTTAACCACATGTTACAGAGATTAGAAGGAAAATCAACCAATAAAAAGAAGATGAACAGAAACAAGAAGATATATGAAATCAGGTCATGTTTGTACAGGTGATCTTTCCTGGATTCCGATTTTTCGTTCTCAAAAGATGTTTATTCTTTTTTTGCGTACCGATTGATTATAATTGGTTGAGGTTTGGTGAACATACTGACTTTAATACTTGTGATGTAGTGGCTACCCGGGTGATAAAGATCTGTCACCATCAATTTTTTCAATCCAAATCTTTTCAACACAAATTTTTTCAACCAAAATTATCATTTTCCCCGGTCATTTTTATAGTGGGGTCTCATCTCACTCTGATGAAAGTTGTGAAATTGATGAAATGATGTGACATTATTTTTTGAGTGAAACTTCCCCTCTTGGGTAAAGTAAAAATGAATCAAAATACCTATTACATATTCTCAAAGTTCCACTTGCAAACACATAATGCCACATTTTGAAAAACACTTTTAAAAATCTTTATTTTGATGCATCTCAACTCAACACGATATCTCTGTACGCAATATCAGAAAAAAATGTAATATTCCCTGAGGAGCTTCGTAGAATCATGAAATCTGATTATTAGCATAAAATGCTAATGCATTATGACGAGCTTTAAAGCTCTATCGAAAACAGTTTTGTCTGCATAAAACAATTTCCAGTTATGACAGCTAACTAGACATCATCCTTGTAGCTTCCATTATATATCCTCTAGGTTTTTTTCTAAAATCTTTTTGATGTATTTCAAGCTTGTAACCTTCAATTTGAAAATGAAATAATCCCTATGGAGCTTCCGTAGAATCAAAGAATTCAATAATTTACACAAAATGCTTTTGCACAGCCTTTAAAACTCTTTCAGAAAACTGTTTACTGCTGTTTCCGAAGAATGAAATAACCAAATTGTTTATAATCAAGTCTGTAGAAAACAATCTGTAAAAATCTGCAAAAATATTTTTTTCCATAAACATCATTCTTGTATTTATTTGTAAATTCTCTAGTTGTTGTTTTTTGAAGACTATCAGTAAAAATCTGCAAAGATATTTTTCCGTTATGACTGCAGAACTTCTGCCAGAAAGAGCATAACTCGTGTTACTTCCAAACTCTTATTTATAAATAAACTATTTCTGATGAGTAACCTGTTTCTGTCGTCCAGACACAAACCCACAAATGTTTTGAAACAGGTGGTTGTCAAGTCTCCAGTCATGATATTGCTTAGGAGTTTTTTATTGTTTGGATGTCAACCCAACCCCTAAATAGTTTCTAAGAGGTGATCTATTTCCAGTGGCGGATAGGGAATTCATCATGGCCTGCATATTCAGTAGGCCATGAATGTATTCAGTGTATACACTCGTTTTAGGGGACGTTTTTAGTGATGTTTCTATGTGTGTCGATGGGAAGAGGGATGGTAAATATACTCCCTTCGACATTCTCTTTATTTCCAAGCTATCAGTTACTTTAGTCATATATCTTTTTTCACGAGTATTAATCAACTGACAGATTTTGATACAAACGGCAATTAGTACAGGGGGTGGTAGTATTACCACCCATCTTTCCGACCAAGGGTTAACAGATTATGGTTGATCCCCCCTTAACAGACATTTTCTGTTAAAAAAATTGAAAACCTTTTTGAGATGTCTTCTTAATATCTTGCTTTTTTCGAGTTGTCTAAAGTTTGCAATTTCAACACATCCATGCGAGATCCTTTTTCGATAAATGTCCTTTTTATCAGGTTGTTTTTTTAGTTTTTTAAAGTGCCCTTTTAATCTCTAGCCCAGTCCTTTTAAAACCCTGTCGCCGTGCCTGTTTTTACGTACCTGTACATTGTGTTTTTACCCCCCCCCAAAAAAAATAAATAAAATACTTGTCGAAATAGCATATTCGACCAGGGGTAAAAAATAACCTAAAAAATAACCTAAAAAAAAGAAGCGTTTGTTTAATAGTGCACATAAACCGAAAACATGTTACAGGTTTTATTACAACAAGTTTAAATCAACATGCATGTATATTTGAATTAGCACCACCACCTGTCATTTTGAATAGCATTACCCTAGCAACGCGAGATTTGTTTATCGTTACATGGTTTTAGTTTTAGTTCATATCTATCTGGGCATTTTGTCATATCCATCTGGGCAATAGTGCTACCATGCTGGTGTACCAAAGGAACCAAGAAAAATAGGAAAATGGTACGGGAAAAAGAAAATTTGGCCAAAATATTTACTGGTAGAATAAATCAAAACAATCAAATATCAAAGAAAAACAAAATATAAAAACCAAAACATTGCCTCTACAAAATTATAACCAATGGTTTGGTTCCACCGAAATATGACATACAAAATTGATTAACTATAACAAAAGTAAATTATTCAAAACCTTGTTCCGATGCAGAATAAAAACTGGTACCACTGGAGGCACTGGTGGTACCCGGAAAAGCCAGTGCCAGCAATGGAAAACTTGAAATGGTTTCTTTTACCCGATATTACTCACGAGATATTCAGGCAAAGTCCCACGGCTCTGAATGCAAGCTCAATATATTTGTAATGACAGTCGTTTTAACCCGGAATGTTTGCAAATCATTTCATTATTTTGTAAAAAATATTTTCTATGAAAATGAAAACAAGTAAGGAAATAGAGAAAAATAAGAAACCACCCTTATGGCTACCCCAGTGGAAAGATCTGTCAAAATTCACCACCCTGGCAAACTTTCAAGAATTGTCTTACCCCGGTCATTTTATCTTTGACCCCGGTGACTTTTTATAAATTTGATCAAAGAAATATCTCGTGCTCTGGTCAGAATGTTAAAACACGTGTCGAAATAAAACCCCAGTTGAAGTTTTGGAGCCAACCGGGGCACTGGAAAGGGGGTTAAGATATGTGCAGTAGTGTCATGGTATCCGTTCA
>JAUKPT010000596.1:0-18964 GCA_032273505.1 Nanomia bijuga
GAGCTGAAAAAAAATCCACCCGGGCGGTACGGCGCAAACATAACTATATTTTTTTTCGGCCTAAGATTATAAAATAACTACACGCAACACTCCTTTCATGTACTTCCACAAAGCATTTAATATCACACTTTTTAAGTTAAGACTGAAAGATTGAAGAACATACTTTTTACTTTACTTATTTTGGCAAAACACACCAATTTTAGAAATAACTATTACACACATGGACGTATCCATGTGTAATTTTTGACTTTAAATCGATTCTTTCTACCAAATGTCACGACTTACTAACTAAATACCTTCTTTTGACAGAATGCATACATACAATAAGAATACTTTTATCGTATTTTAATAATCTTAATTTCCTTTCGTAGACGAATTTTCTGATCAGGTTCAAAAATAGTTAGATCATTTTGACACAGTGCAGCATAGAGCTTCTATTTTCAAAAAAACTATACATGTGCATAACTACATGTGGATGCGTAGCTTTTCAATTTTCAATTTCTATGACAGACGTATAATGCATTTCTTACTAAAACATCTTCATTTTCTCTACCGCAAAAACACAAACATTAATAATACTTCCATCACCATCGCATTAATCAGAAGAATAAACATTGATCTAAATCGATCTTAATTTCAGGAAATCACTGTCAAATGTAAACATAGACATCAAATTAAATGAGGAAGGGTAAAAAAAATAAATTACATTTTCAGACTAAAATAAATTTGATAATCACTGCTAAGAGAAGGTCTACAAATTATTGATAAATTTCATGTTTGATTGATTGAAAATTACATCACCAAGAATCACTTTTGTGTTTTAACAAAACACTGTGCCGTTTTTGAATTGAACAATTAAGATTCTTGATGATGTGCACTTCTTAAAAATGAATAGAAATTTACCTATTAATTGTAGAAAAACCCTCAAGAATAACAAATGAATGAGGAATATACTTAAAAAAGACTTTTTGGTATATTTTTACTTATATCATTCTCTTATATATTTTAACAAAATAAGACTAAATCACATTATCATTACAATGTTTGAAACACTAAATTACAATCAATTAATAAAAACCATCCAACTTTTTTGTGATAACAATTTTTCTGGCATATCATACACAAGAATGAAAAATGTGCCTACTATTCAGATGAACCTTGCCAAAATGCATTAAGTAAAACGTTATAACACAACATAAAAATATCAAAGGTAAAGAGTAACAATTAAAAACCATCCAGTGACTGACAAACTAATTATCCAAAACTAATATTACCGACAACATCAACCGGTTCAAATCTCATTCTTATTTTCAATCATATTTAAAAAAGATTGATGATCAATTCCTCGGAAAATATAACTGTAAACAAACAATTTCTAATAGTTTAAACACCAGCAAGAAAGTATAACATAACTGCATTGTCATCATAAAAAAAATCGTGTCGTTGTCCTGAAAATGATAATAGCTATGAAGAGATTCCATTATGATAATAGAACAGTAGCACGAGTTCCTGTTTTACTCATTGTGTCAATACACATGCACATAAACGACGTCTATTTATTTATTTATTCATTTATTTACTATACAAATGAACACACGGGTCAAATAGAGATGATGATTGTAGAGTTAAAGCACACATACATATATGCAAAGACACATGTATAGATATAGTGGACGAGAATAATGGGACAACACAGTCACCTTTTTTATTAAAGATTAATCCTTCGATAGTGACGAAATTAATGAAGGATAAAAGAAAAATGGCTGGAGAAAACATACTTGAAATATTTTCACATTTATTAGTTGGATTTGATTTGAGTTGATTTGAGTTGATTTGAGTGATGGTGGGTCGAGCAAAAAAGGTGTTAAATTAAAAAGTACAAGTTGGAAATTTTATGTAAAATATGGAACAGATGGAAATGGAAAGCTTACTCTTAATTCAGTGACAGAGAAATGAATGGAGTGTATAAGAGTAATGGTACAACGCCACTGTCACCAATTTAATATTCCATAATAAAGATCAATCCCTAGTATTGGCGACATCAAAGAGAGGTTACAATGAAGGATTATAAAATAATGGTTCGAGGAAATATAGTTGGAATGTTATCACATTCTTTAGTTGTTTAATTAGTACACCTTTAGTACAGCTTTGAGAAAACTTCCAAAATACAATAATTCTGAAATAACCATATTCTCAAGCATGATTGAGACAATAATTTTTAATGGATGGTGGAGATGGAAAGTAAAAAAGCAAATGGATGAACAAAATGATAAAGATGTGAAGATTGAGTATGGTCATGATGATCATTATGTTTAGCTGTGTAGCACTTACAAAGATGTTGAAAGTATGAGAGGAAAGAGTTGGATGATCGAAGACAGTTAAAAAGGTATTTTCCAGTTTTGAGGGAGTTTTTCATATCTAGTTCACATCTAGAGGCTATGCAGGTCAACAAAATTTCATTATAGACAGTTTGACCTGGTAAAAACGTCCCTTCATAACCACACTGCAGTCGATTGTAGAGATACTATATGCTATGATATCTAAAGAATGCCTCTCTACGTGTATGAAAAAGACTTTAGTATTGAGAAATTATCGATGTGTGTACATATCTACTGATGGTGGTGGGGATATCTTTTTAATTAGATGATACTGGATACGAGAGAATAATAATTAAATGTACAGTGGGGATTTGAACACACACACAAAAGTTCAAGAACAACATAAGTGTTTCGGGGATTTAGTAGTTGTTGCTGAACATATCTAGAGAAAAACTATAAAAGGTAGTCAACCCATATATGGAAATGGACAAAGCAACTAGATAGTCAGTCATTTTGTACCTGAAAAAACACTAATCATGCCACCCCACGACACACATAAAAAGGAAGGCTTTTAAGCCTACGTGCATACATTTACAAAGACGTATAACGAAGTCAACTCATGTGAAAACTCATGGATTCGAAATAGAGGCAAACACCAAACACCATAAAAAGATGAATCAATATTTAAGAAATTATCATTTAATGCATGTCGAAGCAAAAACAACTTAGACCTGCTAAGACAATTTTTTGGAGTAACGAATTAGTAAATCTTGAGGTTATAATAATGGAAGAAAAAACACAAAAATTGATCACAGTTTGTCATTTTGTATCTTATACAGCTATTTATTAAATTTTCCTGTTATTACCAGTAAACTGAATACCAATGTATTTAGTCAACACCTTAACATGTCTGTGGTGACACTCCCACCACCAGCAACCACCAAGAAGTTAACAACAACATTCCACATGCTGTTATTTCCCAGTCAGATTATCAAATAGGATTCCATAGTTCCATAACAACTATTCTTTTTAAAATTACAAGAGAATTTAAAAATTTTGTTCTTTTTTTACCATTTTCTAAGAGGTCCACAAAATAATCCTTATCAATAAGTGATATTTTTACTAATGATTAATAATTTTTACATCTTCAAATTCTTCTTGGTCTACTTTTCATAAATAGTTAGTTGACATTTCTTTTAGTAAGCAATGGATACGAAAGATAAGATAGAAGTGTTTATTTCGACAACAGATGAAGTAATTGAATAATGATTCAGAATCTTTGCTTTCTATTTTTTCATATATGATAACGTCTCTGCTTAACTATTTTTTTCCATCTCTTATCAGTTTAGGTTGGTATGAGTCGTTTGATAAGCATTTAAAGTATATCAAATTTTGGTTAAAAAGATTCTGGTTTAATGGTCAACCATACTCGAAGGGGGTCCGAAGATTCCCTTTTCATACGCTGCTACTTTGCTCACGATCGCACCAAATCCTTAATGCTGAGTGCTAAGCAAGATGACAGCGAGTACCAGTTTTCAAGTCTTTGGTCTGACCTGGCCAGGATTCGAACCCACGACCTTGTGAACAGAAGGCGAGCACTCTACCAATGTGCCACTACTGTAATTATTTCTTTTTTTTGTAACTTAACCTGCCTTTTGGATCCCCTTTTGTTTCCTTCCAGAAAGTCCCAATTACATACCATCGTATTTAGATATCTAAATCCATGAATAAGAACACAAAAACAACCGAAATATGATATAATTTTGCGTAAGGCATTCAAGACTTTACCAAAGTTTTCCATACAACTAAACCCTGTGGAACGATTCCTGCAGCTAGTTTTACTAATTCCGCAGAAATAAAAAAAAAACACCCTTCCTAGTTTCAAATGTAATTTCAGGAGCTAAAAATACACAAAAGGGGAAACAAAAGCATGAATAATATCCTCATTAAATACTTAATTATGAGTACATACCTGTATTTGTTGGTTCTTTGTAGGCACAATATCTGGAATATCTGATGAGCATGCGTTGTATCTTTCACTGCATTCCCGATGATAGCCTGATCTGACAGGTGTGGAACCCAGACCTTCAGAGAAACTAGAAGATTTGCGCATCTTCATTCGAGTAACTTTTTCAAGAGGTTTTGAAATCACATCCATCTCGCATCCAGTGGAGAGATGTTTCTAAAGAAAAGATAAGAAACTAGTTATAAAGAAAATTGGAAAAAGAGCTATACATTTCTAGCTCTTTTTCAAATTTTCTTAATAAATTAATAAATTCAGAGAAACAGAAACAGGGTAAGAAAAGTCTTTGAGCCGCAAAACTCTACAAAAACTGGACATAAATAAATTTGAATTTTTGGCCAAGGACCATGACAATTCTTAAATTATGTTGAGAAAAAAAAAGGAAAAAAATTGATAGAGATTTCATCTGTAGACAAACATTTTTGAATTCATGATGAATCATTATTAATCTGCGTGATGAATAGGGCTTACTCTTACATCTTAAGAGACTTGTACATCTTGATAAGACAAAAAAACAACCTTCATGTCAAATATCAAATAGTCAAAATCCAATTGTTTGAATTAATTCTTAATTGGTCATCAGGTCATTCAAAGGCCTTCCACACTCACCCACAAAACTCGAACACTGTTTGGTCTAAAAAATGATGAATTGAAGAATTTATATGAAAGTAAAAAAAGTGCAACATTTTTAACCAAATTTTGTCAAAGTAAATAATTTTGTTTTTTCTTGCCAAAAATATTTGCTCGCGCTGAGGGTAAAGGTTACACCTAATAAACTAAAGTTCTAATTATTTGAAAGGACTTCAAAATTAAAATATTTAAACAGAACAAAAAAGTGGTTAAGGAAAATAACATTGATGAAAAAAAATAACGTCTTTTCTGAATATTTACTCTTAAAAAACTATTAGCAAGGGTTAAAATATCTTGCCTTCCTCAGATTTCTTTAGCAAAAATATTACAGCATTAAATAATCATAAATTATAATTAACTCAGGTTAACTCTGAAAGAGCAGTATCTAGTGTGTGCACAACAAAAGAGTTAATTTATCACTGGCATGTACATCATGATTAGGATGATTAATCTCATGTGTCATAAACTCGTTGTCAAAGTGACCAATCTTGAAACTAAAATTAATGCTAATTGGTTCCATCATTTTGATTTTTTCTTTTTTTTTGTTTATTTGTTTATCAAATAGACATCTTGATAAAAAAAATGAAATACTGAAGTACTGCATCATGTTTGAATGTTCATGTAAATACAAAATTTATCAAATTTACCAGAAAGAAAACAGACTAGATCAGGCATGGGTAAAGTACTTAGTACCTGGAACAAATCGGTAGGAATTACCTTTTGGTTGGTCTGTGTCCCAAGCAAAATGAATGAAGTTCCCTAGGGTTTGTGGTGTAATGGAGATTAACTTTACCTTTCGTTGGTGCGATCTGGGATCAATTCCCGCTTGTGCCATCAATTTCTCTTGAATCTATATTTCTGTGTAGCAGTATGAAAAAACTAAATCACAAGTCAACCGGGTCAACCCATGCCATATGAACTGTACTGGTTTTCAGGGCTTAAATTTCACACCTATGAAGGACATCAAAACCTGATGTTCCACAGTGTGAAAACCATGAAAAGGCTAAGAATAAAATTTTAAATTTGAAAAAGAATCTAAATGCTTAGAAATGAACTCTCCAGATTATATCTATAGATATTTCCCTATGGTGGAAAATACGCTGAACGAAAGAATGAAGCTAATTTTGAGAAAGCTCATAAAATTGAATCTTGATTGACAGAATGCATTTAAGTCCTTAGAACATTTGTAACAACATTATTTCTTCTAACTAAAGTTTGCACTGTTCCTGATTACTGACACTGCAACGAATTATCTCGTCTTATTTACGCCGCTAACGAGTTTTCTGTTTTGAAGACTTGACAGTGTCTTTCTTTTTGTTTATGTTGAAATCGTTCTAAGATAGTTAGAAACCGTCATTGCGCGGGCTAAAGCTCTCGTTCGTTTTTTTTTCTAACTAAAATTACCTCACACTGACTGGTTTCTAACTATTACTTAGAGGAATGAAATATGTACCTTTATATATGACAAAGCAGAAAAAATGGAGATGAGTAAAACAATAACAAACAAACAAGACAAACCTCTTTTTTAGTTCGTACACCTGATTTTCCAGTAGGAGTATCAATGTGTCGCCCTGGTGATCTTATATTTTCTACATGCTGCTTCTTCACGGGTGATCTTACGTTTTCAGGATTCTCAATCTTCCTTTGATGTGATCTTGGTGGCTTGTCAGGTCTCTTCTGACTTTTTGAAGCTATCTCAACTTTAGATGTTTTAGACTCTCCTGATTTGAGTTCATTCTCGACGAGTTTTCCTGGATTGAACTTCGAGTCAAAAGTAGCAAGCTTCTGTTTCAATTCAGGTCCTTTGATTGTTTTTCCTTTATTTTTGATGGCTTTTGCAAACTCTGAGAGTGATTCTTGTTCATCGTCGTCATCTTCACTTTCGTTTTTAATAGGAGTCATATTGAGCTCAGGAAGAGCTTGAAGGATCTGGAATGGTTCTACTTTCATTGTCGAGCACCGATTTGCATGAGTCTTTGTAGGTTTTAGGTGAGCTTGGGCCTCCTCGCGATGAGCAGCAATTGCAAGAATTGAAGACAAATCAAAAGCACGTGAATCAGAGTAAATAGTGTCTTCAGTGCAATCCACAGGTTGCGGTGAGTTTATATCACCAGTGAAATTAGCAATGGAATGGTCAGAAACCGATTTTGGTATGATATGAGGTGATGCAACTTTTGTAGGGGTGTTTTTAATAGAATCAGTGAGCGTTTTTTGTTCAGCTATTCCTTCACTGTTTGATAATGGTTCCTTTTCTGTAGTTGCCACAGACTCTGAAACAACCTTTTCTTCAGAAGACTCAGTCTTTTCCAAAGTAGGTTTGTCACTTCCATTGACATCTGGGGTGGGTTTTCCTTTAACCTCTGCTACAGGAGCAGGTTTGTTTACTTCTTTCTTCGGACTGTTGAGATGCTTTGTTG
Organism: Nanomia bijuga; assembly: GCA_032273505.1. Lineage (NCBI taxonomy): Eukaryota > Metazoa > Cnidaria > Hydrozoa > Siphonophorae > Agalmatidae > Nanomia > Nanomia bijuga. Next base: position 7,389 of record JAUKPT010000596.1, read on the forward strand.
TGTCGCTAACACTCCCTGTTCGTGAGTTTCTCACGCGAAGCCATTCGTTTGCCTCTCGTTCTTTATTACCAGCTTCACGCTCCAATTTCATCTTTTCTTCGAAAATTGATTTCTTGTCTCTCACTGAAATTACTTTCTCATCCTAAAATGATTTAGAATGAAGAAAATCTTAATATTCCTTATTTTCACATGAATACAAATAGGCTCCATTTTCCAAAAAGCAAACAATTGCAATTTTTAAAAGCAATAATGGTTTCCAGGGACTGTCTGATGCCCCTGTGTCAAATGCTTGTTACCAACCATTAAAATTGAAGCTATTTGCCCCAAGTTGTTTTTTCTGTAAACTTCTCCTTGTGTTCCTATGATAAGAACCAACAATTGGAAAACTCACCTCAGTACTTTTATTCTTTTCTTCAAAAATCGATTTTTTGTCTTTCACTGAAACTGCTTTCTCTTCCTAAAAAAATGTCAAAATGAGAAATTAAGATAGTAATTCATTAAAATAAACTTAAAATGATATAAACCAGCCTGATTTTTTGCAGCCTTAAAGGCTAGCTTAGTTTTATGTTTAATACCTCAAATATGGTGTATTTTGAACCAAAATATTGACACAATGATTAATTGTGCAAATGATCGAACCCACCTCAGTATTCTTATTCTTTTGTGTAATATTGCCATTTGCTATCTTAATCTGGTTAACCGTAGACTTATATTCCTGCAGCTTCGATACTCCATTAGTATCTATCACTTTTTTCAAAGGAGTAAATTTCTTTGCAGCTGCTGCTGAGGAAGACTCTTCTTCAAGCTTTTGAAATTTCTGAAAAATAAGAAATGAAATTTGCTGTCGAACTTTGAATTTAAGATCTTACTTTTCTGAAGATTTTTTCTCTTCATTATTACTTCTACCAAGTACCAAGTTTCAAAATATAATTATTATATGGACATGGAATACAAAGAGAAAATTTAACTGTTTTCCCATGATGGTTAGTACCTGGTGGTCCCCTTCGGAAAATCAATGAACTGTAAAAATTTGAAATTTGGACTAATGTAGCCAAGTGGACTGCAACATTTTTCAACATTTTTCAACAAAATTTGACAAAATTCAGCAATTTTCTACATCATTCGACAATAATGTCACAGCCCACTACTTAACAATGTACAGACTACAGTCTGAAGTCCAATGGCATTTACAGCATCTAGAATAAGCTTAAAGGGTGATGTCAATGCTGTTTAAGGTTAATTGCAGTTAGTCTAGTGTGTATGAAGTGTGGTCCAGGGTGTCTCAAATGTTGTTTTCCGGAAAACTGCTGTTACTCTCATGGGTTCTCTGGACCAACTGCATGCCCCCTCCTGCTGTTTACAACATTTTCTGAAAAGCTTATCAAATCAATTCCATGCGTCATCTGGTCTTGTACTTACTTACTCAAGTCACATTTCAAGTATCTGGTTGGTCAGAAGAAATTTCATAGGATTCAATGCTCTATATATAGCTTGATTGTGCTAGTTGTTTTAAAAAAAGATGTGTTCACTTCTACTTCTGTTGAAAAAAACACTGTAGCAAACAAGCAGACATCAGTCTTGGAAAATATGTAATATCATGACCAAAAATAATTTATTACATTCATGTCATAACTGTTGCAATATTAATGAGTATATACTGAATGTGGATTATCCAGGTCGTTTGCATGGGAAAACCTCCGAACTTCGAAGTACTACTAATAAGGTATTTTTGACTAAATAATGCTTTAAGTCAACTAAGAACATTGATACAGTTACTTGAGGATATTGATAGGCCTTTATCACCATTTAAGGCTTCTGAAATAGGAAAGACGTTTGGAGGCAAAAATAATTGCTGTCACATTCTGTAATTAAAAAGTAAGAATTAGTAAGTTATGATGGGAAAATATTTGATCTTTATAACATTAACTTTAAAACTTACTGGGCTTTCTGACAACATTTTTGGACAGAGCTTGATTCATATATTATCTTATTGTTATCTTTCTTCCTTATTTTTCATGTTTGAAGATTTTTACTCAAGAGGAGAAACAAAATTAGAGTGATAAAAACAAGGTAGATCGCGATTGAAATAACAGTATAGTGGGAAGAAACATAGACTGTAATTTCATTTTTGACCAATTGTGGTAAACAAGCAAAAGAAATTTGTTGAGGGGGGGGGGAGGGAATTCATGGTAGATAAACAAATATACTAAAGCTAGAGAAAACCCTAATGAGATGGTAAACCTCACATTCTGTATAGAAAATTAATTACAATCACGTTTTTACGAAACAGTGATAGACAAACAAAAGAACGCAATCGTTAACATGGGTGACTAAAAGGAGATCAATTTTAGGCAAAAAAGAGACCTCGATATATATAGTACTTTAACAAAAAAATATTTTTTTAGCTTTTTTATCAAATCTGCCGCTTGCTGACGAAAGACAGTAACTCGAGTGACTGTCTTTTGTCGGCGATTATCTATTTTTTATCTCTTCTGAAACCTCTGGGAGTTTCAAGTCGAACACGCTTCTGGACAGTAACTCAAAATCGCCTACCTAATTTGCTCACAAAAGACAGTATCTTGAGTTTTAATTGCAATTTTTAATTGCAATTTTTTAGTTACTGTCTTTTGTCAGCAAAAAAACTAAAATAAACGAGTTACTGTCCAAAAATAAATGATTATTTACTGGAAAAAGACTTTTTAATTTTTTTTTCATTCCTACCTTACGGAAATGTAATAAAAACTTGCAGGAAAGTACAAAACAACTCAATAAGTTATTACATGAAATAAGCTTATTATAGAAAAAGAACTTTATTCGTCCCAACAAGTCTAAAAACCATAGTGTATTATTTTTGTGATTTTCTCAAAATTAGTTTTCTTGAGTTACTGTCTATTGTCAGCAAGCGGCAGAAATGTTTTAATAGGCTAACATACATTTCCTTATCAAAAAGTAGAAGAAATTAGAATAAAAAGCTAGCCTGATATATTTTTTGAAAAATGAGGGAAATAATCAAAATTAGCATTTTCACAGAGAAAATTATTTTAATCACTGAAATTTTCCTTTAGGAGACCAAAACCTAAAACCCAAAATAATTTTTTTCTTTGATTTCGTAAAACAAATTTACATATAACTTTTTCATTCATATAAGATGTGACGAGGTGTAAAAGAGAGCAATATATATATATATTTTTTAACTTTCAACTTTTTGTTACATTGCTGATAATGAAAACTATTCCATGTTGTTTAAAAATTGAACTTGTCTGATAATTGATTTGATTTCACAGAACTTCTGTGTGACATTAAAATACAGATGGTGGGAATGGGGAAAAGAGCACTTGACTTAAAATTAACATTAATTGTGTTATCAAAGCTCCACTACATGCAAATGGTAGTCTGATTTACCTCTGGGTGGCTCATGTAAGTCAATATGGTTTTTTGAGAAAAAATAGTAAACAAAACACATTTTTCTTGTTTCTATCCCCGTATTTTCATCTTTTTTTTCAATATGAACGATAGTCATGTATTGTCTATATAAAAATAATCAAAGATCGCATTTGGCTAAATCATTACCTCAGTTAAATTAAATACTGAATACCTTAAATTCCAATTGCAAAATCACAATCGAACTAACTATGATTGACTTGTTTTTCAGATAATCTTGTGATCTAATTCAAAGAATTAAAAATGAAACAAAAACAAAACGAAACATTTGTCAAAAAGATCCAATATTCAGTGGAAAGACAATAAATGTTGAAATATCAAATTTTCACATCAAAATTTAAGCAGATTTAATCAGCGACAACATTAAAGTCAAAGATTGTTATCAACAAAAAAAGCATTCATATCTACTTCCTCTTCATATTTCTGTTGTATTATCGTTGAAGAGAATTATTTAGACCAAGATGTGATGATAGTTGTATTTATGGAAATCAACCACTAATGAGTTTTTAATTCGTTTTACAAGTTTGTCTGGTCAACTTGTATGTTTTTAATTATCCACAAGTCAATATTGGTCATTTGAATGGGAGACAAGCAAAGTTCATAACATAGAAATAATAATGCACACAAGATTTTCAGAAAAACAGAATGAAAAAAGAAAGGGAATTCTTTCAAATATGGCAAACATGAATGTAAGCTCCAAAAATATTGGTTGTACATGCTTGTTAAAACTAAAAGAGAACAAGACTGACAATGAAAATCAGTTCTCAATTTAATACTGGTAATTTAAATGTGAGACAGATTAAGTTGATAAAATAAAAACGACATGCATACAAAATTTCTCAACAAATTGACATTTTAATGCATAAATGGGAGAGGGGGAGAAAAAGCAAAAATATTGTTAAAGATAAAAGAAGCTGGTGAAAAAGTGAAATAATGTGAACACATTGAATCAATTTTCATAAAAATAGTACAAAATGGAACTAACAATGAAAGTAAACACTTAAGAATTTAAGGTTTATCATATGCTTATTGAGCATTATTTGAAATGTACCACAACTAATAGTACGGTAGAAATAGCATTTAACCTCCAACAAATTAGAACAAATTCAAATTATGGATTTTTGTTTAGCTCATGGTATATAGAAACAAAGCAAAAAAGTTCCAAACATGGGATGATGTAGAAAAAAAGTTACATATTAGACTTAAATTAGTGTTATTTTGACCCCTAATTTTATGAAATTCTATCGAAATTCTGCACTTTTATCAAATTATCTTGTGAACAAGAACTTTCCACAACATGCGATTTTTTGGACAATGTTGACAAGAATGAAGACTGCATGGCTAAGTCAATTTAAAAAAATAAATTGGTGAATCCTTTCCTAAAATGGCAGCAAAACTTCGATTTTTCGAAGATTTTGTACCTTTTTTTGCAGTCTTTCATCAATATCTCAATAACTAAAGGTTTTTTACAAATGCTATTTTTTGTAAAATGTTTACAACATTGTGGGCTACAAATTATACCAAAAACAAGAAACAAAGAAGTTTCAACATCTTTCAAAATGGCAGCAAAAGTTTTTTAATTTCTAAAATCGACATCTTCTTCAAAGGGCTTGCACTTTTGACAAATTATCTCAAGAACAAGAAATTTCAATGACATGCGGTTTTTTGGACAATGTTGACAACACTGGTATCTTCATGGCTAAGTCAATTTAAGAAAACAAAATGGCAAAATCTTTCGTAAAATGGTAGTATAGCTTTGATTTTTCGATTTCTTCATAAGATTTTGCACCTTTTTTTGCAGTTTTTTATCAATATCTAGAGAAAAAAGGTTTCTTTATGATCCTATGTTTGGAACTTTTTTTACAGTGTTTCCAGATACCATGAGGTAATCAAAAATCCATCGATTGTATTTGTTCTAATTTGTTGGAGGTTAGGCTAGATTTTGAGCTATTTCTACTGTACTATAAGTAAATAACAGCTATGAAAGAGTAATAACTGCAGCATTTATTAAATATCAAGTTTTAACCAGTTTATATGATTGATAGAATAATTGAAGTAAAAAGTAATGATTTTTTACCATTTTTAATTCTACGAAAACATTTGTAACTTGCATTCCTAACTTACACCAGACAAATGAAATTGACACACTTTAAAACTTGAGATCATTAACAATTTGACATACAATAAAAATGTTGCCTTGGTAAATAACAATATTAATTATTGCATTATGTGATTTTGAATATGCTCTCCTTCAATTTCTCGACTTACATGCACTCAAACACTAAAAATATAATTAATGTAGCCACCATTTTGTATAGTAGTAGCATAAATTGGCCAATTCCATCAGGTTGCATGCAGTAGATCTAATATCTAACATGCAAAAACAGGCCTTAAGTTAAACAGTTTTATAAGATAATGAATTAGAATATTTAATATTAAATGTCATCTTTATGCAAAAATAAGATCCAGTACATCATAGATGTTTGTTTTCAATTTGGCAGTCAGTTTAAGGCCATATTTTTCTAAAAGGGTAAAGCATTAGAAAATACTCCCAGATTTCTTTGAAATTATTCCATGGTTTTTCTCACATATATCTTAAAGACACAAATTATCATAATTGACCTCATTTATAAATCATGATGCTTAATTACTTTACAAATTAGTCCTTTATTATTACGTCAATATTCAACAAGTTCTGTCTCATAAGATTTGTCACTTTTCCAGTGTTGTTTTTTTCGAAATCATAAGTTCTAAACTTCTTGAATTTTTTTTTGTTTTCTTTTGTTTTTTGTTTAAAATTTGTTAAGCTCTGAATAAAACATTTTGTCAACTTCAACTTATAAGACACTTGATGGATGTAATGAATTATTGTTTGTTTTCACCATTTACATAGTGACCTTATATAAATTGAACATATTTTTAGTTGGATCAAAATTCCTTTTATCTATCATCAAAAAATGATTTTGGTTGTCGCATACTTAAGATAACTTAAGGAAACTTGATGTATGCAATGGAGAACTTGCACATACACTTATAGTAGGGAGTAAACAACACATGATGAGCAATCAGTTAGGAGTTAACAACAGTGTTTTCAGTCATCTCCTTATCAGGTGTGGCCACCTAATATCACAATTAAGGAAACTAAACACTACTTGTGCCATTCAGATTAGACATGATACATTAGATATAACAAAATAAAATATATGAGCGACGTGTCACTGGAAAATTTATGACGAAAAGTTGCCAAATTATGGCTAATTTAATTTTCTGATTGTTTCGTCATAACATAATCAAGGTTATGATTTAGAAATATTCTCTTCATTTTATATTTCATCAAAACATAAAATTGTCATTTTGACAGCTTCCTGGTGCTGTAATTTCTAACCAAGAAAACGATTATAATAGACAATTTTGTCAATAATTTCTAAGGTACATAAAAATGTTTTTGTTCTACAAAAATTCATATTACAGATACCTTGAAACTCTTATATAAATCAAATTTGATGATTAAAAAATTGAATTGGACAGTTGGAAATAAATTGAGCAATGCTTTAGCACCAATAGTGAAAAGTTAACTGTGTACAGTGAAACTTCCTACAGTAATAGAGCATATTATTGCTTCAAATTTCCACACTGAAGCAATTTCTCTATAAACTATAATATATTAAGCATCAAATTAAAGAAATAAAAGTGTGGTCATTGACTATTAAGAATGTTCTCTGGTGTTCTTTAAATACCCAGAAGCCAAAGGCATCAGAATCAGGATCACTTTATGGTGAGAAAAATAATGCAAGATTTTAAAGTTTTAGTAAAAACAAGGGGGGGGTGGTAGGGCGATAAGTCTGTGGAACATATGAGGTGTCACTTTCAAAGATTTGGCATTTTTGGTCTGAAAACACTGAAAGACCTTCCTAAAAAAACGAAGTTATCACCCCAGGGTGATTCAGCATTTACCTAATACCTAATTCCTAATTCCAAGTGTGGTGTACGGTAAATAGTTTGTGTGTGTGTGTGTATGTGTGTGTGTGTGTGTGTGTGTGTGTGTGTGTTAGTGTCCTGTTATTCTGTGCAATCTGGAGCAATGATCAATTCCAAGCAAATATACTGCTATATCCTGCTAATATCAACTGAAATCTATTGATACCAGGTTCCGTCTTTATTTGCTTGCATTAATTATAATGGTATTATTTTGCCAAATATTGAAACAGTTGTTTCAAATCTAATTATCAGCCTTTGAATAAACCTTATTTGTTAGTCCTGGTAGTCTAAAAGTTTTAATTTAATACTTCTAATTAGTGTTAAATCTCTTGTGTATAATTTACTCATCAATTTTTAGCCCGTTTCTAGTTTCTTTTTGTTGTCATTTTTGGTTCAAGGCCTCCGGATATCAAATTTCAAACTTCATTTAAAAATTAAAGCATTTTCATTCAATTTTTATTTTCATCATCTAGATTTGAACCTAGACAACCTAGTTAGCTAAAAAAGCTATATTAGATTTCAATACAATTTTTCAAAAAACAATTTAAATGTTATGATATGTGATGTGTATGTTATGAATGGATGAATGTAACATGCAGAATAGAAACAGCGAGATCAGTACCGGAGTCGTTGCGGCTGGTACAGGTGCTGGTGCTGAAACATGGTTTTTCACTGGTGCAGGTACTGGGACATTAGTTTTAGGGCCACCTCCATTTCCAAGATACCTCTGTCTTAATTGTTTGATTTTTTCCTCTTCACTTTCTTTTGCATCTTTATAATTACTATTGACGCGACCAAATATCCGTTCTTGAATGAGACGAGCACGCTCCTTCTCTTGTTCTTTTAAGTGTTCCTTCTTTCGTTCTTCAAGAGCGATCTCAGCCTCTTTGCGTCGCTGCTCCTCTTCAATATCAATTTCGAACTGTTCTGTATACTGTTGGTTTAACCTGTTCAATCGACTCTTAAAAGAAAATGACAATAGAAGGTTACTACCACTCATTGTGCTCATTAATTGTTAATCGTTAGTAGCTTTCAGTTTTTATTTGTTAGTAAATAGTTATTTAGTATTCAAGAACATTAGCCAAATACTCCATCTAAATGATGTGAATGTTTATTAGATTCATAAATAACCAATCATTGTACTGTAATTTCAACACAAATCGTCATCTGCCATTGTATGTGGATCAAGCTTTTAATATCTACTACTAAATTCTATGAATTTGTTACAGCAAATATAAATAACAAATAAACAACAACAACAACAAAATTTCTTTGATTTTTTATATTATCACAAATTTTATATGCCAGCCAAATTTTCAAAAAAAATCTCTTTTCTAAAACATTTCTTAAAAATATAACTCTCTTTAAGATGGTCAAGGCTTGGTTGTTCGATCAGTATTTAGCTTAAACAATGTTGAATGTAATAAAATCTATTGTTATCGAATCAAACACAATAGGTTTAAACAGATTGTTAAGCTTAAAACAGCTATAAACATGCTTTGAACAACCAGGCCAACAAGTCTGATTTATAAGTCAACAAAATCTCACATCACTTTGAATTTATTTTAAATTGATGTCAAATGATTGCATTAAATTACACCATCTAATTAATCTAACCATCAATAATTACCAAGAGAAAAATCTTATGTTAAATAAACAAATTAATTAATGACCTATACAACTTTTCACGCTCTCAATTCACACTAAAAGAACCATACTTTAATCATACTTCTACTTGTTTACTTGTAGATCTGCAACTACTGATAGCAACTATTACTAATTATACGAAGAGCAAACAGGGCATCACATACATATATTTTGCTATAATGGAGGGGTACAATTCGAGATAAGGATGAGGTGATGGCGTGGTTAGATAAAGTTCTGTTTAAGATAATTACATAAAACAATCGAGATTTGATTAACTAATTAACCTGTTATTCTAAGGTTATACAATTTAGTAAAACAACAAAATAAATTTGAAACGAAGAGGTACAAAAACAACAGCCCTAAAAAGCCTCACAAGCCACAATGTATTTAAATGTGCTTCTTTTTAGAGCTGATTTTTTTTCTTACAAGATTCTTTTGAAGTTTATATATATATAGAAATTATAAGATCAGAAGTGATAATTAAGATCATGTCGACAGGACAAGGTGGATGCAGTTATATTTCTTGTACAACTTTTGAGTGAAATCTATCTATCTTATGTTCCATACCTAATCATTTTCTAATTGCAGAAGAATATCTCTCATATCCAATGACTCAATTAAACTGAGACTTACCAGATGGTAATTAAGGAAGTTGTTAGCTTTTTAACAGTGACATAAGTAAACTAATTTGTTGTTTGAGGACATGTGTGTTCTGACTTACAAAAAAGACCAAGTAGACTAACATAGTAAAAAATGTTTTAAACAGACATGGGAGTGCAGTAGTATTGTGAAAAAAGGAAAACCTGAGTGCAGCAAGCTGCTGAGCCCCAGAAATTTTTTTATTATTAATTGAATGAATTGCATTAAATTGGGAGAATTCGACACACTTTCTTAAAAGAAAAGAATACAATAATAAAAGGGAATCAGATAAAGGAAGGTATTTCATGCATGTAAAGAAATTAGTTTTCCAAAAATTATGGTGATGATAACTTTATTTCATAGATCTTTTTTTTTCAGGTATTAATTGTAGTTCACCAAATAAATACTTCCTCTTTTTTAAAGATACATCCCTTTTTACCGCTGTCTAATTGAAACAAGGGAAGTCAATTTACTAGCTAAATACAAGCAAGTGTCAAATTATACAGTTCATGATAATTTATCTATCTATTATACTTTAAGTGAAATAAAACTGAGGACTAATTACAATACCTCACTACTACAACTACCATCTTCATCTTCCTCCTTAATCTGCAAGTACTGTGAATACTGCTGTCGCAACTCGGACAGACTAGCCTAAAATCAGTCAAAAATATACAATTATCAATATAACCAATATAATATTGCTTATCAGGGATTTCATCAAAGTTCCAATACCAAAGAGCGTGTACAAGGTGACATTTTTGGTAATCTTTGAGTCATAAAGTTGCAAAAACTGTGGCTCTCTTTCTACAATCAATTTATAAATTTGTTTGTGTCTTTGAAGATGAAAAGATTCATTAAATACTATGTAGCATTTCAAGATGATTTAACAATCACAGATATCTAATCTGGCAATTTTTCAAGAATTGTTCTTAAGAATTTGTAACTCAATCCCAGTTTCTAAGCTTTCTTTAATCTAGATTTATCTTACAAAAAGCATTAACCCTTGTACTGCTGCTGCTCCCAGATATTTCTAGGAACGACATTCTGTTTGGAGAATTCCTAATGGAAAAATCTGGGAATCAACATCCCTTCATTTTTATTGATAGATTGAGGAGTTTGGGAGCCTGTAAAACAATGAGACTAGGTCATAATTCATATTTTCTACTTTTTCTTGATAATTCAAATTCAACTAATCATCTTTCAAATGAACCATTAATGACTTTCTGAATATGATTATTTGGAATGAAAAGTTATCTTGGTTTATTTGACAGTACCCAAAAAATAGTGATTTTCAGTTTTCACAGTACATATGCATACTATTTTCAGGCTCATCAGTGCAAGGGTTAATGGCTAGTGACTTGAGGCACTTTCAATAACAGTAAGGAAAATGTTCTGGTCCAAAACTCTTTGACTCAAAAATCACGCAAAAAATGTGAGTGATTTAGGTACAAATATCAAGAATGATTTATAAAATGTATAGTTTGTTAGCAAATTTACCCTACAACAAGTTACCCTGACATTGTTTGACAGTGAGCAGTATGAAACAAGGCCGAAAAATGTCAGATATGTTGAATAATGTCAGACAGATGAATCTGGGATAGAGGTATTGTTCCCTTCCCCCATACATTAGCCTGACATTGTCTGAGTGTGTGGCACCAAATAATATTGAGGAAATTTATGTGAGAGGGGTACATATTATTTCAAAAAATAAACAATACACTGGTGAAAATTCCAAAATGCTTTGAGTTTGTGAACTTTCTCATTCTCCAGATTTATCTTACGCAACTAGTGACTCAAGTTAAGGTAAGAGATATGTGATTTTCAGGCATTTTGGGTAGATGTCAAGAGAAGTCTTTAAAATGATTCTG